>JAMDHS010000044.1:0-177287 GCA_029717555.1 Peribolospora baueri | reverse complement strand
TCTTTTTTTTTTTTTTTTTTTTTTTCATCTCACTTTTCCAATCCCGTTCCTTCTTCCCAGCCAACCCCCCATCCCGTCTGCACCTCATCCTCATCGACCTGGTCGCCGCCTTCCTCCAATTCATTCTCGTCGTCACGGCATACAGCACCAGGCCGCGCTCCGTCGAGGGCTACGAGAGCGATGACGGCGACGAAGAAGACAATGTTGCCTATGACCTACTCGCGACCTCTGACTGTGACAGCGAGGATGATGAGGCAAAGTTGGAGGAGGGAGCAGCGGCGGAGGATCAGAGATGGCGCGGCGAGGACGACGAGGGCGGCGACGGAGAGCACTCGATGCTCTCCTCCACGCTTCCGCGCACGCTTCATCGAACCCAGATCACCGTGGACCGCCCCCTCCTCTCCATCCGCTTCGTCCCCCTCCTTCGCACCGTCTTCTTCCCCTCCTCTGCTGGCCACACTGTGCTACCATCGACGTCTACGTTAGCGTCGATAGGCCTTCCCTCGTCTTCACTTGGCCCAAATCGAAGTAGAAGAAGACGACAGTCTGGCTCCGTCCCCTCCTCTCCTTTTCCCGCTACGACCGACGGAGCAGACGAGGCGGCGTCCACCGCAGCTGGAGGAGGACGGTCGATGGGAGACATACTCCAGCAGCTTTTGCGGCCCCTCGCGCCGCCTCGGGTGCAACGGCGGTGGACGCGGAGAAGAGCGGCGGCGGCTCTAGCGGATAGAGGAGGGCGGGTCGAAGGGGACGGAGAGGATGGTGATGTGGGACATAGAAGGAGCGAGGACGACGGCGGCGACGGGGACGTGGATTTGACGACGGCGAGGGAGAGGAGGGCGGCCAGAGCGGCTGATGCAGCTGAGACGAGGATAGCAGAAGAGAGCTGGGCGGCGTCCTCCGGATTTTGAAGCAGCAGCCGTCGATATTAGTTGGCGGCAGTGATGACGATGGCGATAATGGAAGATCGCTTTTTTTATCCTCATTCGTCGGCTCGGTCCAGACGGCGCGGCGCGGGCAGTTGGCCGATTGACTGACTAGTGTTACAGTTTTAAGAACGCGATAGCGTACATGCCATGCCGTGTGGGATAGCAGGCCACTGACTGGAGAGTGGGCGATGAGCAGACGTAGCGGGGGACCGATGGAGGGTCACGTTGGTCGACGAACGGCGAACGCAGGATGACGGACGGCGTCGTCGTCCATCAATCAGCCTTGCGAATCGGCGAACAGTGCCCTGACCTTTTTCTTCGGCCTTCTTGACCCGTTCTCCGCCATCGCTCCCCTCGGCATTGACTCATCGTCCGCCGACGACGACGACTCGCTGGCCCCGAACTCCTCCTCTTCCGATTCCCCCTCCGAGCTGTCGTCGACAAAGAGACCGGTCCCGAGACTGTCTTTCTTCCTAGACGCAGCGACTCTCTCCTCCAGGTCGATGTCCATCTCCAGCCTAGGCCTCCCCACCCTGGGCCTCACACCGTCGGCCGTAAAAACGGGCTGCCCGGCCGGTGGATCCCCAGTTCTTCGGGACGTCCCCTCCTCCGTTGTTATCCCGGTGTCCGCCCTCTCTATAGACGCTGCCGCGGGCCGGCCGCCTCCGAATTGTCCCAGCCGCCGGTGCGGTACTTGGCTCAGCGTCCTGGGTACTCCGCTCGCGCGTGACGCCGACTGAACGGGTCGGGGATCGCCGGCCGTCGGCGCGGTGGCGTTTGGAGCTGAAATGTGGAAGGGGGAGGAGGAAGGCGGCCAAGGACGCATTTAGCGTTTCCAGCTTTTCAGAGGC
The DNA here is from genome assembly GCA_029717555.1 of Peribolospora baueri. NCBI lineage: Eukaryota > Fungi > Basidiomycota > Peribolosporomycetes > Peribolosporales > Peribolosporaceae > Peribolospora > Peribolospora baueri. The sequence goes on along the minus strand of JAMDHS010000044.1, from coordinate 175,507 downwards.
GCAAACAATCACTCTCTGCTTACCCTGGGACGGCGTCGCAGAAGGACGCGCTCTCGCTATGGTTGCCGCTGTGCTCTGAGCCGACCTGTGGTCGGCTTGTGCCTTGACTTGAGAGGGGGAGAGCGACGTGGAGAGTACAAAGTCTGTCGAGAAGGCCTCTGTGTAGAGCGAGAAGAAGAGGGCCCTTGTGAAGGAGAGACGTGATCGTGGTCAGTCCTCGTCTGCAGAGTGCTATGAATTGAAACTACACCACTCACTCTCCGCCGGCCGTGAAGTGCGCCTCGAGAGGGACGCTGACGCCATCAGCAAACTGGATGATTGCCTGTCCGGACAAGCAGCGATGGTATGAGGTCAGAGAAGCTGGACGGAGGAACGATCCGAGAAGCTTGCGACTAACCTTAAACTCTTTGAGCGAGAAAGTGAGTTGGACGTTGTCGGAGACGTCGTAACCCTCAAATTCGTCCGTCTCAACTCGGATCGCCGTCTGCATTGGCTTCTTCGTGAGATCTGTTCAGAAGAAAGAGGATTAGCATTAGTGAGGGTGAGAGTAGCCCGGATGGCGAAGGCTCGCCTACCTCGACCACCATCGCCGTCGAGCAGCTCGCTTCGCATCTTGCACCCAGAAGGCCCCAAATCAAACGTGATCTCCGCGCTATTGCCGCCCCCTCTCGGCTTCGCCCCTCCTCCGCCTCCGCCGGCGTTTGTAAAGTGTTCCATCCACTCGTGGGCGATGCCCGGGCGAAGGAAAAAGGTGTGCGGGCAAGAGATTGGGTCACCCATGGCTACGAGCGCAGGCGTAGAGGAGTAGGTTAGGCGGTGCGTCTTGAGGACACCTGTCGAGGTGGGGACAGTGTGCAAGGCATCAGTTTCATGTGTCACCGGCGCGCCCGAAGCTTTTAGCATGGCTTTTTTTTTTCGATCTCGTCAAGGCTTACCGTGCTTGCAGTGAAGCCGGAAAACGAGGCGACACTGAGGCGACTCGCCGTCCCCTTCGACGACGTTCATATCGCAGCTCTCCACCGACCTGTCCACGTTCCTATGTCTCAATATAGAAAGAATTGACTAGGGAATGCGCAGGCGTGAGAGAAAGCGTTTTCACGTTCGACGGGTGGTTTCGACGGGAGGGAGACGCACGAAAGATCACCTTAACCTGCACCTGACATTCTGTTAACCTCTTCCCCTTTGACTTGTCATCCCAGGCCGTCACCGTAAAGCTGTCGAAAAAGGGGGCGTCAAAGACGAAGATGGCGAACGCAGAGTTGGAAGAGTTGATGATGGACAGCTTAAGCTGAGAGACAGCGGAGGGAGGAGATAGTGTGAAAAGGCGAGTAGGAGAACGCAGACAGACAGCGCACGAGGCCTTTCGCTCACCACGCCCTCCTCGCCGTCAGCTTGGATGGATAGGTTGTCGCCGAACTTGGCTAGGCATCCGAGCGCCCTCACGAAAGCTGAGTGTGAGCCGGGAGGAAAACGAGTGGTGAGAGGAGGGACGGCGAAGGAGACGGCCGCCGGCTTGTGAGCAGCACGTACTCTTGAGAGCGTGGGCTGAGATGACGGCCTCCATGCGAATGGGCGCAGACAGAGCGCCTGGTCGATGGCCTGACGATGGATGGAGTGTGGGAGATGAGCCGCCGGTCATGACCATCTCCTGTCGCCATCAACCTGACCGTCGAGGCGGAACGCGATCGGATCACGACACGCGTAAATTAATTAAAGCGCTACGCGATGTGGATGGTGACGACGACGGGTGGACGAGGGGCAGATAGGAAGGAATGTGTCGAACGGTCTTCGTCGCACCAACCACCATGTCTCCACCCGTCACTCGCCCCATCGCCATTTTTTTCTTCCTATGCCTCGTCCACTCCCTCCTCGTTCGAGCCAACACAGAGGTCGTCCAGTTCTCCCCTCCGCGACGTTGCGACCGCTCCGGCGAGCGATGGTAAGCGTCCGCTCGAACGATGCCTTCTAGCCCGTCGTTTGTGAGGTTTGCCCACGGACTCATTGCCCCCCTCTCCGGATACCTGCCAGGCCATCACCGGCATCGTCCACCCTCTCCCTCGGCCAGTCCTCGCAATACCTGATCTCCCCAGTGCGGGGCCCGTCCACTGAAGAGGGCAGAATAGCGACCGGGTCGCCGACCGAACTGTGGATCGCGCTCGAGTTTGACCCAAAGAAGGATGCGGTCCAGGACTCGGACGGGGACCGAGGGGAGCTCGAGGCACGGTCACAGTCCCCATCGCGGGACTGGCAGCCCTTGTCGGGACGGATACGGAGGCTCTGCTTCGAGAGATACACACTCAGGCTGTCCTGGCCAGCTAGCGTGAGTGCGGGAACGTTCGAATTTAGCCTCGTTCGCCCTTGACGTTGCAAGGAAACGAGCAAGATGTAGTGCACACATCGCATGATCCATCCAGCTCATGTCCAGAGAAGGTATGCGTCGATTCTTACCCCTACTGTTCTTGCTCGTTTCCAGCATCCGACGGACTTTTCGATTATCATGTACACGGCGGACATGGAGCCTCTCTCTTCCCCCTCCCGAGGCGACGGGCGCTGCATGCCGCTTCTCGCCCGCATCCGCGCATTCTCCGCTGGCGTCCCGTCCGCCAGCGACGTGACCCACCTCGATATCCCCTGGTGGGACCGCCTGCCGGATGCTCTGTTCGGCTGGCCCTCCGTGGCTCAGCCCGACGCAGAGGCCCGCACCGGCTCTTCATTCTCGGCCGGCAACGGTATCGACCCCCCGCCCACTCCCTTCGTTCTGACCTTCGAACGCCTCTACCTTGGCTTCGTGCCGGCCACATCCGCGCCTCTCATCGCCGCCCTGGCGGCCGTCGCCACGCTGGCATGGTTCGGCAGCAGATGGGTCTGGCGAGGACTACAACAGTGCGCGATGGACGTAGTGCCTCCGAAAGAGAAAGTCGCCTGAACATGTGACATAGGGACATGGCCAATGCAAGTTGTAGACCGATCTCTTTCCTACTCTTCTCTGGACGCGATCCTGTATGTTTGTTGCTTGCCGGCCGGCCGGCGCTGTAAGAAACTCGGCATCGCCGCGACGTACGCTTAAAAAACGTTCGGGCGGGCGGAGAAGAAGGCAGGCTAAGATGGTATAGTAACGACGAATGAGAGAAGAAAGCAAGGCTAGTCGAGAGGGGAATAAAAACATGCAAGGTCGATCGATCGATTCAGAAGATCCGAGTCATAGAAGTGATAAGCCAAGTCGAGAAAAGAAGGCGTTCACTACCACTACTGCGGGGACGTCATCGCTACAGCGGTCGTCGCCGGGGTTTCCGCAGCAGTAGCAGTAGCGCCGGTGACGGAGACAGCGTAGGCCTGCGCTTCGCTTCCTCCGGGCTGCAGCTGCAGCTGCTGCAGCGCGTGCGCGGTCTGATCAACCTGCTGAGTGGGCGAGGTTTGCGGATGAGATCCAGCGGATGGCTGCTGAACTTGACCTTGGTGTGTGTAGGTGGTCTGGTCCGGATGTCTACTGGGGTAGGCTTGCGCCTGAGATCCAGCGGCTTGCTGTTGCACTTGCCCTTGGTGTGTGTAGGCGGTCTGGTCTGGCTGCAGAGCGGGGTAGACATGCGTCTGAGATCCAGCGGGCTGCTGCTGCACTTGCCCTTGGTGGGGATAGGTCGATTGGTCAGGCTGCTGGGAGCTGGGGTTGACGCCCGAGGAGGGATAGGTCTGAGGCTGAGGGCCGACGGGCTGCTGCGTGTAGTTAGACTGGACAGGCTGCTGACTGGCGGTGGCGTAGGCGTGAGAAGGGCTGCCAACGGTTGGCTGCTGCTGCTCCCCCGAAGCGTAAGCGACTTGGCCTGACTGCTGAGACATCGGCCCGACTGTCCCAACCGGGGAGGTAGGGGTGGCTTCTTGCACGTTCAGGGCTGGAGTGCCGTACTGTAGGTAACCGTACCCATTCGCCCCAGTTGGCTGCTGTTGCGGCTGCTCCTGTTGCTGCTGTTGATACTGCTGCTGCTGCTGCTGCTGCTGTTGCTGCTGTTGCTGCTGAGCGACTTGCACGCTACCATAAAACAATTTGATTCTACTCAGCTTCAAGTCCTCCGCGAACGAACGAATGTTGTATAAGGTCGAGAAGGAGTACCGTGCAGGAATTATCCGCCATCCCCGTAGGAGTTACTTACGCGTTAGCGCTCTGGGCGGCGTACCAAGCAGCGTACGCATCCTGACTAGCCTGTTGTGAGACGTCGCAAGCACGGCGGGGGGAAGAACGGAAGTGCACAAAGGACGTGCAAACGTGTCAGCACAACCGTTCTCCGCCAGATTTCCATATCCGTCCGGACGGAACATCCACTACGCTGCTTACCTGTTGCTGATAAGCCTGCTGTTGGCCCTGCTGCGCCTGCTGGTAGTAAGCGCTGTAGTCGTACCCGCCCTGAGGTTGACCCTGGGCGTATGTAGCGTAAGTTTGTCGCTGAGCCTCAGCCGCCTGTTGAGCTTGAGACTGGCCCTGCTGAGCAGCATAGTAGGCTGCGTAGGCCTCTTGCTGGCCGGGCGAGGCGTAACCGTAACCTGACTGTGGGTACCCAGAGCGCACCTGGATATAGTCGGAGGCGGCGGCTAAGAAAAGCGCAAAGCGGAGCATGTCAGCCAGTTCATCCACCGGGCCCGACCTGTTCTTCACATGTGCAATTTCCAAAGCAAAGGCGAGAAGCACCGACTCACCACGGGGATTATACTTGGCCAAGCTCTCCTCCATCATCCGATCGAAGGTACTGCGTGCGGTGACAAACTTCTCGTTCATGCTCTTCAGATCCGCCATCTTTTGACTGTACTTGTCGATCAGTCGGACGATCTTCGGGCGGAGGGCGAGGGAGATTTGGTAGAGATCCTGTAGGAAGTGGGGGTGTGCGGAAAAGCGGGTAAACTCTTTGTAAGAAAAAAAGAAGAGATGAGAAAACTCAGTTCGCAGCAGCACCACACACCTGCAGCTCCTCATTCTCAGCCAAATTATCCTTGCGCGGGTCGAGACCCCTAAGAAGGCTCAAGAGACGATCGATGTTGGCAGCCTGACCGAAGACGAGGGCCTCCATCTGCGCATCCTTAGCCAGCTCTGCGGGCGTCGGATCGGCAAGCTTCTCCTATAAAACATAAACAGAGGGAAAGGAAGACAAGGAAGTAAGATCAGAGTCGAAATAGGGCGAAGGGGAAGGGCGCGAGCGATCACTCACGACATAGTTGACGGGGAAGATACCCGTCTGGCCTTTGAGCTCCCCCCGCCACCAATCCTTGTACGCTGACTCGATCACGCGAACCACATCTCCCTTCTGGAAAGCCAGCTCGCCCTGCTCCGTGGGCTGGAAGTCGTAGAGTGCGCGCACGCGCGACACGCTGGGCTTGTTCGCACCAGAGGATCCGGGGGAAGTTGGGGAGGTGGTCGAAGCCACCGATGTGGAAGTCGTTGCTGCCGCAGCGACGGTAGTGGAGATGGGGGCGGCCTGGGTGCGCGAATCGGCGGCAGGGACGGAAGCCAGGCTCTGCTGCCTGACCGGCGCGGGACCGGGCACGTAGCCGGGGGCGGCGGCAACTGAGGAGGGAGGATTAGGCGTCGCGTGGGCACCAACGCTCGTCCCCGATCCGCTCGCGCTGGCTTGCTGCTCCTGCTTCTGCTGCTGCTCCTTCTCGTAGTACTTCAACCAGGCTTGTCGGCCGCCTTGATCGTGGACGGAGAGCTCGAGGACGCGCCGCAGCTCTTCGTCCTCCTTGCGAAGCTCTTCGACCGACGGTTCCACAGGGGCTGGTTCTTCCACGTCGAAGCTGTAGTCTGTGAATTTGACCAGTGCATGGTAAGGGCAAACAAAACAATCAACGAAATAGGCTCTCCGAAGCTTGCCTCTTTCGAGGAACTGGAACGTGTACCTACTCTGACTCTTCAGTGTTTCGTATGTTTCCTCCATGATGCCCAAACTCTCGTCCTCGCGGAACTCATTCGCCCACTGCTTGATCAGCTGCAAGATCCGCTGCCTAACAAACGCATGCGTATTCTGAATGGGTGTGACAGCAAAAGAAGAGATGGTGATGGATGGAGAAAGGAAGTACAGGAGGCAAGAAAGACATCGCCTGAACGTAAGCCTTCCCTTTCGAATCTTCCTACTGCCGACGTGGCACCTCAGACGGCCGACGTGGCGGCCCCATCTTCCCACGCTACCATTCCCCGAGATGACGTAGAAAACCAGAGTTGACCCGCAAACTCACCCTATCCGTCACAATACGCTGGAGCGTCTGCGTGAACGCTTTAGACGCCAACTCGCGGTTGACGATCAGTCCACAGTTCTTTGAGAGCGCGTCTGCGAGCTGAGTCGGGGTGAATGGAACAACGACGGAAGGGATAAGGGTGCGAGCATTAATGTGGAATTTCGTGAGTGCGAGTCTGAAGACAGTGATTACATGTTTGGCCGGACACGTGATGAGGGCCGAGGCCTGCTCACCGTCAGAGAATAGAGCTGGACGTTGGCATTGCGATGCGTCAGGCGCTTCTGAACCGCCGCAACGCAATTGCGGGCGCTTGAGGGTGCACGGGTCAAAGCATAGGTCAGCAGCAACTCCGGAGAGAGAATCGTCTTTAAAGGATTCCGCCCGGCGCATTCCCGTGCGTGCCCACCCACTCACCCGACCTCATCCTCGTTCTGCACGCGATCGCACACGTCGATGTTGAGCTCCCAATCCTCGCTGGTGAGGTTCTCATCGGTCGCCTTCAGAACGACATCGTCCTGGAACCGTCAAATGGGGTGCATCACACATCATGTTTAGGGAAAGACGACAGGAGAGATCGGCGTGCCAATCGGACGACGGCGTCAGCGTCTGTCCGTCTATCTTTGTGGAGCTCGAGGTTGAGGCGACGACGAGATCTCACGTAGGGATTGGGTGCCTTGAACATGGCTGCGCAGAGTTCTCGTGCTTTGCTTCGTCCTGTCGTGGAGGGAAGAAAGCGTGCGTGGCAAAGAGCGGGGAGACGTGGAAGGAGAGAACGATACGCAGTTCGGTCGGTCGTCGTGCTCAGCTTGACACTCGCACGCACGATCGCCATCGCGGGAGTCGCCGCAGTCGAAAGCGCCCACGAGGGCCACAGCCCCATGGCCCCTTTACGGCCGCCTATATCCGCTCTGCGCCGACCCCGCACCTCGCTTTCCACGCAGTGACCGGAGTATGAGAGACCGGCTGGAAGGACAAGGACACTACAGTCCGCTCGTCCTCACTCCGTGCCATCTTCCCACCAGGTTCCAGTACGTATCTGTTTTGGATTTGCAGGTGTCCTTCTGGCAGCGTTGCGTCAAACCATGCACTCGGGTCTACCTAGGCGTTCCTTTTGGCCCCCGCAGTCCGGCAACCGCGCTCTGCCGTCCGTCGCTCGTGTTTTCGAGGCGAAGCCCTTCACCTATGGCCGACGACAAGAGCAAGAGAAGCGCCAGGACAAGCAGGAAAGGAGCGCAAAGACGAGGCGAGGCAAGGCGAGAGAGACATGAAATTGAAGAGCGACGACTATAGCACTCCGGTCGGCCCATCGGTCCGAGGGCTGCGGCGCACACCGTTACGTTCTGCCCTGTGCGTGTCCGTCGGCAAATCTTATGACCGACTATCTGCTACACCAGCCACGCCACGATGCCTTCTTATAGACTCAACAGTGGCACACCAAAACGCAAAGAGAGCCACCAGGGGCTGTAAGGAAAGTAGGGTTCCACATCGCCGGCGTTCGGTCCGAATGGCACACCGAGCCTGCGCCGGCACCGCCGGTATCACCACAACATCTCCGACTAGCGCAAACGCTGATCTCTTACGTCCCTCGCGCTGATCTCTTGACGTCTCTCGCGCTGATCTCTTTGCGTTCCTGCTCATATAAAGTCCGGCGGCTGGGAGCTTTCGTACAATTTTGTATTCCCAGGAGAAAGAGAGGTGCGAGGTCCTACGAGCTGATATCTCTTGCGCACCGCTTGCAGACTCGGATGCGTTCCTTGTTGCCGCGCATTACCGTCGCCTCGGCGGCTCTTCTCTTCTTCCTCGGCCTAGCGTCCGCAGGCATCTTGCCCTCGCCGAACGACCCTTTCCCCGTCGAACGCGGTTCAGACACGACGGGCTATGTCCAGCCCAACTCTTTCCCCGTCGAGCGCGCTTCGGACACGACGGGCTATGTCCAGCCCAATTCCACCGGTATGCGTTGCTCCTCGCCAGACCAACCTCTGGCCAACCTTCGTATTAAAACGTCTTCCTGCCCATTCCTTCTTCGTCTCCCGCATACCCCGTCGCATCGCTCCTGGAAGGCTTCCTCATCAACCACGGTTTCGAGAAAGTCTTAGTTCAGCCCTTCGGCTACGACGGTTTCCGTGTGCGTACCTGGGTCTACCGCCCCCCGACCGGCAATGAGATCAGCTTGCTTTATGATCCGCCGCTCGAAGGTCCTGAGGGTGGGAAGGCGAGGGGGATGAGCTATGACACCTTTTTGAACGGCACCCAGTATGCGGCGATCAGGAATGGCAACATGATCGCCAGGACGGACGGAGTGAGCGTTTCGATCGAGTGGAAAACCCTCGTCCGTCTTTGGAGTTGCGCTCATCTTGACCGGACCCGGCCTGGCTTTCGACTCTAACGCAGTACACTCTTACCTTTGACCGCGTCGAACCGAATGGCACGAGCACGGTGATCCTGAACGAGTACCGCCCCGTCAAAGCGCTCAACCCTCGCTATTACCGATGGAGCTGGGCCACTTCTAGCTTTGCGGCCGAGTTCAGCTTCACCTCCTCACCTGATGAACAGGTCTACGGCACGGGCCAGCACCAGGACTTTAGGCTGAACCAGAAGGGACAGAGTTTGGATTTGTTGAACTGGAAGGTGAACTGTCCCGATCGACTTCAAAACTACGTGCGGAAAGCGTGCTTGAGCTGACGTCCTTGCTTTGTCTGCGCTTGCAGTGCGTATCGCCTCTGCTGTCTGAACTCAGCAGGGAGCACCGAAGGCTTGGCTGACTTTGCCTATCCGACTGTTGCTCTGTAGCTCGTACATTCCGGTGCCCGTGTACATGTCGAACAAGGTCGGTTCACTCCCTAGTCGATCGCCCTGACCTACACGAAAAAGTCTCTCATTACCAAACCCACTTCTCCACCACAAGGGCTATCTGTTTGCATGGGTAAGTAAGGCCGACGTCTTCGCGGCAATGTGGTTCTGCTCAATAATGACCGGTCTATTTTCCTATTGCATGCTTCCAGAACTTGCCTTCTGAAGGTCGAATGGAGTTCAGCCCCTTGCGCAACCGTTTTGTCAGTTCCGAGACGAACGTGAGTGCCGTTCCCTCTATCGAATATCTTTCTGCTTGAAGACGTTTGCTTTTCTGCAGGCCTTGACCCATCGTCTGGTCCTGGTTGCCCCTCGTATTTCTCTCATGCGGTCGCATTTGAAACAGGTCGTCGACTACTACGTGTAAGTCTCTTAATTGGTATCTATGATACCACTCCATCCGCCAATCTCATCACCGATTTTCTTTCCCCCATCCAATCTCAGCACCGCCGCCGAGCCCGGTGACTACGACATCCTCCAACAGCGCTACACGGCAGCCACAGGCCGCGCGCCACTCCCGCCCGACTTCAGCCTCGGCTACATCCAGAGCAAGCTCCGGTATGAAAACCAGACCGAGGTCGAGAACATTGCGAAGAAGTTCCAGCAGTATGGCATTCCCGTCGCTATGGTGGGGATCTCGGAAGCGCCAATGCATTGATGAAGCCGGGGTCGAATGTGTTGATGTGCACTTTCCATTCCTCCCCTTCCCTTCTTTGCCTTCATTAGATTGTGATCGACTACTTCAACTGGGCTCATCAGGGCGACTGGTGAGCTTTCTGGCTGACGCATGCACGACGCCCAAAGGTCGTCTCACAAACGGCTTCCCCCCATCCATTTTGTCTCCTTGCAGGGGCTTCCAGCAGGATCTATGGCCTGATCCTGCGGCCATGGCCCGGGATGTCAAGGACCTGACTGGAGCGGAGCTCATGGTTTCGTTATGGCCTTCAGTGGGTGAGCAGAAGGCGGAGCCTCTCCGCCCTCGGCTTTTTGGACAAACCGATGCTCACTCTTGTTTCTTTTCCCACAGCTGATGACTCCGTCAACTATAACGAGCTCATCACACAAGGGCTTTTGGCGGGGACTCGCGATGGCACAGGTGTGACGGATAGGTGAGAATATGGAAAGAGAGCGATCCTTCAGAACCCTGGAGATCTGATCAGTCCTCGCCGCTCGGAAACAGCTTCAATGGATCTTACACGCGCTTGATGTAAGTGGGAAAGAAGGCCAGCACAGAGATCATTTCTGAAGCTGTCCTGCCTCTCTAATACATGTTCCTGTTCTTCAAAACCTACGTCTGTCGAGTGCAGCGACAGCACCAATCCATATGCTCGCAAGTTCTTATGGGATACGCTTTACAAGAACTACTATCAATATGGCATTCACAACTTTTGGGTGTGCATCTCATTCGTCACAGTCTTCTTATTTTTAGTTGAAACAGAGACTTAGCATGCACTGTTTCGTACGTCTCACTAATTCAGATCGACCAGGCGGACGGCGGCGCTCTCGGTGAAGCATGGGAGAACAACGGTCAGTCTCCTCTCATCACGTCTATTCCCTTTTCCCGTCCCTACGCCCTCTACGCAATAGGCAGCCAAGAAGGCGCGGGCAAAATGTACCCCTGGCTCCATCAAAAGGCCATCGACGAGGGACAGCGAAACGCGACCAAGTCGAGCGCCGAGGACCCGCAGTGTCAATATGTCAGTCTTTCAAGGAGCACCTATACCGGTGGTCAGAGGCATTGCTCTCTGGTTTGGAGCGGAGATACTACGAGCGTCTGGGAGGTACGTGGTCGACTTTGCCTCCTCTTCCCGCAAGCTTGGCGACACGACACGTCTTCCCGTGTATATGGCGAGGTTGCTAACTATTTTACCTTCCCTTCATCTCGCCGTCTGCAGACGATCCGCAACCAGATCCCTGCCGGACTGTCCATGGCCGCGACCGGCCTTGGTTGGTGGACCCTTGATATCGGTGGATTCCAGACTGACCCAACAGTACCTTGGAGCGGGAACATTGACACTCCCGAGGTGAGCTCAATGCGCTTGTGGCCAAGCTGGCCTTGTACGACACTGACGGCGATGCTTTGCCGCCTTGCGCATCAACAGTACCGTCAACTCTTCGTTCGCTGGCTGTGAGGGCTCCTTTCCTACCGACTCAAGCCAGGTGTTTCTTGCCGCGGCTTGTGCCCCTGACGAGTTGATTTCCTTGGCCTTCAATGCGAAATTCACCTCTCACAGTCAGTGGGGCACCTTCCTCCCGTTCATGCGAGTCCACGGCAGCAGGGCCTGCAACTTCCAGGATGCCTACACGTGCAACAACGAACCTTGGGCGTACGGAGCACAGAACACTCCCATCATCAAGTCCGTGAGTATCTATCCTTGCCCGTCCTTTTTTCGTTCGCACGGTTATCTGATGGAATACCTTCACCGTCGCGACGGCCGGCGTTGCAGTTCATCGAGCTCCGCTACACTCTCAAGCCGTACATCAAGGCGCTATTCACCCAGCTCCACCAGACGGGTCGGATGATCATGAGACCGCTCTTCATGGACTTTGGAAAGACGGACGAAAACGTTCCCAAGTGGACCGCCGAGAACGCCAATTTCACCACGCAGTGAGTGCCCGCGGCGCGCCGTGAAACGGAGCGCAGGCAGAGAGATGCGAGAGCGGATCGGTCGACAAATTCCTACGCTGCTTACCGTTTGATTGCGGGTGTGTCTGGACAGGCAATACATGTTCGGCCCGCGCATGCTCATCGCGCCCGTCACCGCGCCCAACGTCACCTCATGGAAGGTGTACCTGCCCAAGACGGGTCAGAACGGCACCAAGCCGTGGACAGACTGGTGGGAGCTCAACCTGGCTTTGCTGCATCTCGACGTTTCTTGGCCACTTCTCTGAGCTGACGAACTGGCTTCCCTGCTGCTTGTCCCCCCCCCCCTCTGCGCCCCTCCCCCCAAACCAAGGTGGACAAATGAGACTTATGCCGGCGGCCAAGCCATCAACGTGCCCGTCAACATGTCCACCATCCCGGTGTTTTTCCTCGGCGACCGCCAGGACATCCTCAGCGGCCAGGTGTTTTGAGAAGGCTGCTCGGTGTACTTATCAATAGGGTCGAAGCCGCTGCCGCCGAGCGCCCGCAGATGTTGTGGCGGTAGGAGGAGGAGGTCGGACAGTATCACGGTCCGGATGAACGAACAGTGCGATCGCGCCAAGAAATAAAAGAGTCTCCTCCGTTCTGCACGACGCAATCGCAATGGCAGGCCGGCTGTTCCTTCCAAAGGTATTTTCCAAACCATCCGAGACCCGAGGTACGAATCTAGCGAATTTTCGTCAACCGGCCCCTCCATCTTCCCTGTCGAGCAACCACCGGCGCACGACCTCTCCTCCACTTACGCGCTCGTCGGGGTGAAGCAGGACGATGTTGAGCCAAAGCTGGAGCTGTCTTCTTCGCAGCTCGAGGTATGAGGGCCGGTACTTTGCCGTCACCCGGCGTGGAGGTAAGGAGGGGATGGGTGGGGAGAGGGACTGCGAGAGGGAGCGACGGGAAGACAAGCGGAGTTCAGTATCTGTGGAGCGAAGGAGAGAATGAAGAAGGCGGTGCGCTTACGGGAAAGAGTCGGATGAGATCCTTACGCAGCTGGACGAAAGAGCGGTAACGTCGGAGAGCTCGGATGGTCTGACCCTGATAAACAAACGACGTGGCACGTCGTAGTATTCCGTGTCAGACGAAGAGTCGAGATGGAGGACGGAGAGTTATGATATGATGGATCGAGCACGCACCTGCTTTGTAAAGACGATGACATCGTAAACGACCCACCCTCCTACTTTCTCCCCCACGAAGTGGAAGCCCCTCACGCTGACCTCCCTCACGAAACTCCCGGCGGTGTCGTCATCCCACGCCGAGCTTCCTCCTCTCCTGCCGCTGACGCTCCTGGAAGAGCTGGATGGGGCAAAACTGGAGGCCGGCAAGGAGACTAGGGAGGAGCGCGGAGAGAGGGAGCGGAGCGAGGCCGAGCCGATGCTCGCCGTGGACGCCCGTCGAGCGTGCGAGAGTTTGCGGGAGCCACCGACGGCGCGAGCGGAGGAGGATGTGGACGACCGGCGAGAGAGAGAGGTGGGGCCGCTTGCCATCGGTGAGGGTGATGAAGTCGTTGACGGCAATGGCGAGACTGACGACGAGGACGGAGACGTGCCAACACCACCAACACTACCACCACCACCCACATACCGCTCGCCGCGGCTCCCTTCCTCTTCTTCTTCCTCTTCCTCCTCCTCCTCCGCCGCCGCCGCCCTCTGCTTTTTCATGAACAGCTCCCTACCCAGCTCCTTCCCCAGCGAGTCCGTCTTGCTTCTTGCTCGCTCCGCCAGAGCCTCCAACGTCTTCCACGGGTCTTGTTCCTCGGCGTCCGCTCTCCTTTCCTTCTGTTTGCCTTTTGCGTGGAGGCCTCCGTCCGGCAGGGCGGTTATGGGCGGAGCGAGAGCAGCTTTGCGTGAACCAGGGGCCATGTGCGACCTTGCCGACGATGGTCTCACTCCGTCTTCCGCATCCGCCGGCAGTCTCGAGAGCTTGGAAGCGCCGTTGCCCTTCGCTCCGCCCCGCGCCGCGGACGCACCCACCGCCGGGTGTCTAGGGCTGTCGTGGTGATCATCCGTAGATACTGCTAGGCGGAGAAAGGAAGAGGTGGCCTCCTGCAGATCATGCGCAATGTCGTGCGCCGACGTCGTCGCCGCCATTCGTCCGTCGTCGTCGGGGTCGGGGTCGGTGGGGGATGGGTGACGTGATCGGCGACGGCGGACGCCGTCGAGCCAATGCATTCATTCAATTCGAGACAAACCTCAAACATCATCATGACCAGAGGCGGGCAAGGAACAGCAAGTCGGTCGTCGCTGTCCTCGTCGTCGTCTCTCACTCCACTCACCCCCTTCCTCACCAACGTCCCCTCACTCCCTTCACCGCTTCGATACTCCAGCGCACCATGCCCCGTCTTTCTTGGTTGAGCGTCCAGGTGAGCGCATACATCTCGCAACCCGTCCGCAAACCGCCTCCATCTCACCCGTCCGTCGTCCGACCAGGCCGTCCTTCTCGCTCTTCTTCTCTACCATGCCCGCTGGCTGTATCTCCAACTAGGCCCGGCCCCCAAGCTCTCGCTCTCCTTCGTTTCCTCCCACCCGGGCGCGACGACCGACAACACCACCGCGTCCTGCCATGTCGTCCACACCCCCAAAGCGTCGCAAGCGCTCATCGGTCAGAAGTTCGGCTTCTGCGAAGACGGGATAGCGTGGCCCGCCGCCGACGCCGCCATTCTTGCCTGCGATCCCGGAAGACCCAACTGGAATACCGTCATGGGCCCGCTGCGTGACCCGGAGCCTCGCGGGGCGTTGTGGGTGCTCTCCACAACCGTCACCCCTGGAAAGGACTCAAAGCCGGTGCCCGTTGCTCTCGAAGGTTTACCCGCCGGTCACGATTTCCACCCACTCGGAATGTCCGTGCTCACCGACGATGTGCCTTTGGAGGGGAGCGAGCGGAGCGCCACGCTGCTCGTCGTTAATCACCAGAGAGACTGCAGCACCGTGGACGTGTTCAAGCTGTACCAACACGAGTCGAGCATAAATGGAGGGGACGTCATGCCAGAAAGCACTATGACGACCTCTTATCGGGCAAAGTGTGAGTTTGCTGGCGCTGGTTTCTCCGTCGCTTCACTGAATCCGCTCCCCTTCCTTGCCCTTCCTCCTTCCTGATCCGACAGTCGTCCGCTCCCTTCGACATCCCAAGATCCGCGCGCCCAACTCCGTCGCTTTCGTTACTCCCACCTCCTTCTATCTTAGCGAAGACCACCTCTTCACCAAACGCTCCCAATGGGCTCTCTTTAAGGCGTTTAACCACGTCGAGACGCTTCTCGGACTCCCCGGCGGCTCCGTCTCCTTTGTCACTTTCAACGATTCAACCGCTTCCTCGCCTGTTTCCAAGGAGCAGGAGGCCGGCCAGATGAGGAGCGACAACGTCGAGGTGGAGACAGTGGCCAGGGGCATTCCGTTCGCTAACGGCCTGGCCATCTCGCCCAACGGCAAGTTCCTCGCAGTCGCTGCCTCGACGGGCCTGAGCGTGCACCTGTTTGAACGGCAACAGGTCGGCGACAGCGACGGCGACAGCAAAGGCGCAAAAACGTCGTTCGGGAGGCGCCTTACGAGAGCGGTCGCCAAGATCCCCGTGCCATTCACCATCGATAACATCGGTTTCACCAAGGAGTACGCCGGTGATCATCGCGTCGCCGTCCAAGAAGACGCCGACGCTCGCGCTCGCGCACACGACAGCTCTAGCTCCTCTTCGAGCTCGCGTTCGGACCCGGCCTTGAGCTTCGACTTTGGAGGAGCGGCTCTCGTGGCCGCTGGACACCCTTACGGCTTGCACCTCATAGCGATGGCCAAGGATCCCTACAATCCCTCCAAGGCCGCCCCGTCGTGGGTGGTGTCCATCACCCCCCGCGCCTCCTCGGCCCCGAGAGAGGCGAACGAATCTGACTCCGCACCGGTACCGGCGAATGGCCGGTCCTTGTGGATGAGCGGCGGCGAAGGGTACACTGTTCGGACCTTGTATCAGGGCAAAGGAGGCGCCGACTGCGTCTTCCCTACCAGCACGACCGGCGTATGGGACCCCCATTCCGGCTCGCTTGTCGTCACCGGGTTATATGCCAACGGAGTGTTGACGTGCACTGGCGTCTTTTAGTGGGAGGTCGCTTTCGCGTTTTTTGTACACTGTGCCGACGGCCGGCCGTCTGGTGGGTCTTAGGCGAAATAAGGAGATGTCAAAAGCCGTCTTTGTTTGAACCAACTGGACGGGTTTACGTTCGCGAGGCCGGTGAAGACTTGTGCTGACTCGGGTGTGGACGAAAAGGGACGCCAACATGGAAGGAAACGAGCAATGGAGACGGACGTCGACGTTGGTCTGAAGACCTGGACGCCCATCCGAGACCCAAGCCATGGATCTTTTGCTCAAACTTTGACTTTGTGGCATGACATGCACAGGCCCCTTTCCTCACACGGAGTGTGTCGTGCTATGCCGAGATCCGGCATCCCTCAACGAACTTCAATTTGCCACGAAGGATATCTATCAAATGCAGTACGAAGAAGGCCACGGCCGCGCGGGAGTGGACAGTGGCAGCGACTCGCGGCAAGCGCTCACGAGCCTGGCTTGCAATGCTCGGTGTCCATCGAGCTGTTCCACCACCAGTCCCCGCCTTTCCATCCTGCAAGAAGGGTCACAGACAGCACATACACGGCGAGACTGGAATAAGAGGTCCAAAAGAAATGGAGGGAACATCGAGAAGTCGCCAGCGTTGAGCAAAGTCCAACACGATGGGAAGCGATCAGCGAGCGCAAAGCGGAAGCGAGCGGAAAAAGTATGCTCACGCATTGATGGAGGTGCCAGCGTCCAGTGCTGCCGATAGGACGTAGTTGTACTTCTCGTACCACCGAGGACTTGACGAGGGCGAAGGCGGGCAGACAGACAAATGAAACGCCGAAAAGAAGTCAGCGGTTGATCGGCAAAATCCACCCGCATAGAGCGATCGACCTGAAACCCACTGCTTCTCCTTCGCCCATTTTTGTGACGCCCAAGCGGTTAGGAAACCGAGGGTGATGATATTGGTGGGGGTCTGAGGGGCCGAAATGGAGCCGTGGAAGATGACTATCGCGCGGAGCGACCAATCCATATACAACGCCGTCATGTCGTAGATCAGAGTGAGTTGAGCCCTCGGCGAACATCGATGACGATATCACACAGGAGAAATGGGAAACTACGTGACGAAAAGAGACTCACGGGGCCACGCCACTTTGTCGAACCCCCGGCCTGGCATTCGCTTGTGCAGCCACCAGGGCAAAAGAGGCAGGATGAGGCCGACCAAGAAACCGATGTAGAGGACCTTGTACTTGCCCGTGAAGAAGCTACGATGCAAGGGAGATGGGCCAGAGGGGTCTTCCGTAAATGAGCCACGTGTTTCTTAAGCCCATATCATGGCTCTGTCGCCCTTGTGCAGATAGAAGGGCTCGAGATGGACAGACAAGAAAGGCGAGACCCACCGAGCAGGCCCGACGGCTCCCCATATCACGCTGGCTGAGTAGAAGATGGCGACGCCTCGTCCGGTCCACTGGCCCGTGGGGTCGGTCATGGTGCCGTCGAGGTAGGGGCGCTTGGATTTCATGACCGAGTAGAGAACGGTGTAGTTGATGACGCAGCCAATTCCTGTGCCAACGATCCTACAAGTTTGGGCGACAAATAAGAAAACGAGGCATTAGTGATCGTCTTCTCTCGAGGGGTTATGCCAGATTGCACTCACTGGGTGATAAACATATGGCGAGGAGGGATCTTCATATAGTGTCCGAGTTTAAGATCTTTGACAAGGTCTAGGGCCTGTGACATGGCCATGTAGCCAAAGCACTAAAAATGGGCGAGGCGAGGGGAATCAAGCAGGGTCAGCTGAAGAGGCCAATCCAAGGAACAGCACTGGCAGAGTCTTAATCACTTTGAAAACAACGTTGGCGATCGGCTGGGAGGCAAACGCAGCGCAAAAAGCATATCAGCTACAGTCACGAGGGTAACTCCTATTCTGCACCAAGTGGCATCACTCACCCTCCCAGGCAACAAGAAACCGGCGACGAACTCGGTGATGACGTTGAGCCCAATGGTTGTATTACTGACGGCGACCACGATGCCGGTAAGCGGAAGGAATGCGATGGCGATGACGAGTGCGAGAAACAACCCCCAAATAGGCAACTGAAGCGGCGCAAATAAACAAAGCAGGACGGAAGAGGCGAGGGAGAGAGCGAAGGTGACTCGGTACCAGGTCTTGGGGACAGGAGGGTAGGCGGACATGAGCACGTTGTGGATGTCGTCGTGCTCGGCTTTGGAGAAGATGGCCCTTTTGAGGTCAGCCCAGTGCCAGAGGAGGACGTGGGAGATGACCGAGGTGAGGATGGCAAACTGCGTCGGTAACAAAGGTAATAAGCGGCTCGTTCAGCAAAATTGGGCTTCCGTCCGCAGGACGAGAAAGAAATGGATACGCTAGGAAATATTGAAACAGGAAGAGGGCCTTACGCTGACTCCATAGCTGATGGCGAAGAATGGCGTGAGCTGCAACGGCTTGGCATGCTCCCATTTAGTCTCATCGAGGGTGAGCGTCTCCTTGTCAAGGACAGAGGCAACCTCGAAATGACCGTACGAGGAGTTGAAGAGACCCGAGTCTAGGGGGGAGGGGAAGGATTGAGCGTTCCAGAAGTTGGAAAACCACTGTCGGACGCGAAGGATGGCGGCGCGGAGGAAGGACGACGTCAGGAGAGTGGGTGAGTCAATCAGTACATGCCACGATTAGGAAACGGCAGGACCGCTCACTAAGGCGGGGACAATGATCCACATCCTGAGATTCATCCCATGCGACGCGCAAAAGATGGTCAGCCCAAAGTGCCCATAACGTCGGCGCTAAGCCATTCAAGACCCGTCGACACTTACATGGGGATGATACCGCCGACGAAGAAGTCTTAAGCAAAGCAAAGGGCAGGAAGGGACAGCCGAAGCGGGGTGAATAACAAGCATCAGCAAAAGACGGGTCCAAAATCCCGTTTCGCGGCGCCACTCTCTCACGAGGGGCCCCACCCTCGTTTTATCCACAAAGAAGAAACTCACTCAAGCTCGCCCACCATGGCGTAAACAGCGGACCCGAACTGCCCACGGCCGTCCAATCGAGCGAAAAGTTGAGGAAGCCAAAGCCCTTGTATCCAGAACTGAGGACAGTCATCACAGGGGACTTGTTGTCGACGATGCAGAGCACGGCGATTGAGGTCAGGGTTGGAGCTATTAAAGAGGGGAGGAACTGAAGATTCACGAGGTGGGTCGAGAAATCCGTAGCGGGTAAGAACGTGCAGGTATGCGAAAACGTAAGATCGCCTGACCGACTACTTGGTCGCATGCGCAACCACTTGCAGACGGGCCGGCGAGGGACCCACCTGATACAAAAAGATGGCGATGAAGCCAAACATGAAAAGCCTCAATCTGGGCCTTGTAAGTGCGGACTGCGTATCGTGTAGAGTTTGAAACAGCGTCACGGTGACGAGACTGGAGGGGAAGAGCATGCGGGGGGGTTTGACGAGGAGATCGGAGACGAGGTTGGCGAGGCCGAACCCAATTACTTGGGTCGTTAGAAGGAGGGTTATTCCGGCTACGGTTGAGAGAGTTTGGTGGTAATAGAGGTCTTGGATTGCTATGATGCTGGAAGGCGAGGATGAGGGCGGAATTGAGGTGAGTGGCCCGAGTGAACGTATAAGCTGTACAAGACGGGAAGCTCACTCCGAAGCGTAGGCGGTGGTTGCGCCAGAGCTTGCGAGGACGGTAACTGAGCCGGGATCGAAACCCAAAGCGGTGAGTAGGCGCAGGTAGGAAAACCGAGAGGATGAGGGGCCTTACACAGCCTCCCCGTAGCTCCTGTTAACCTGGGTTACTCACTCAGCAAATGCTCCTTGGGACTGAAGGGCCCGGGGTTGAGATTGAACTCGCAAAGTGTGAGCTTGCCCAATGCAATACGGACGTCCTTGGCGGGGAGAACGCGGGCGAGCCATCTACCGATAGGGAAGGAGACAAGGATGATGAAGTAGCTCGAGAAGCGCGGGGCGTTGGATTTGAAGAAAAAGAGCTGTGCACAGTACGGCGGACAAGAAGCAAATCAGAATGAATATGGCAACGAGCGAACCCACAAGACTGGCAGACTGGGCGACAGCGGTGACTGCCGTGGCCTTGAATTGCCAACTCACCTGCGTAACGGCAGCACCGATGATACAGAGCGTCACACCGATCAAGAAGACACGGAACGTGAGGCTAGGCAAGCTTGGGTCATCCGTCTCAGGCACGATGTTGGCGATGACCTCCAATGGATCGTCCTCGTTTACTGGTCCTGCGCCGGCACCACCTCGTCTCCTCCGTCGCTGCCTCTTCCTCCACGCCGCCCTCTTCTCCAGATCCTCTTCCTCTCCCGCCCCTTCCTCCTCTTCGCCCGCTACCTCTGGGTCCCGACCGGAGATGGGGCCAAGCATAAACGCAGCCTCGTCTTCGTCCTCGTATGCCACCTCGTCTCCCTCCTCGCTCTCTGCGCGACCTCGCTCATCGAGCGAGGCCCGGCGGCGAGGAGAGGGCAAGGGGTGGCTGGAAGCGTCATTAAGAAAGGTGGACGAGGTGGAGGAAACCGGCAGGTTGTTCAGCTCGACCGAGTCGCTGGGAGGCCCCGCTCGATCGGCGTCTAGGCGGGACATGGCCCTTGTCGGCCGAGTAAGGTTGGAAAAGGATGGGGGCGAGAATGTAGGCGAAGGCAGCGGATAGGGCCCAGTCTACGTGAGTGCGCTGAGTGATGGTGGTGAGAGAGAAGAAGGAAGCGGACGATAGACCAGCTGGAGCGCCCTTTCTTCTCTTTTCTGTCTTCCCTTTTCCCTTTTCCTTGTGCTTGTGTCCGTGTTCGTGTCTCTCCAACCAAAGACGATGTCTCTCGCTCTTCCCTCGACGCCGGCCCCCCGGCCGCTAATCAGCCGCACCTTGTTGGCCCCGGCGTCGCACGGACGGGGCTGCCGCCGTCGCCGCAGCAGCCCACCGCCATCGGAGTTACGCGGGTATGATCTGAGAAGAGATCACTGCTGCGGCAGGAAGGTTGAGCGAGTGAGACGAGAGAGCAAGTGACTCCTCCTTCTGAAGACATTTAAGGCTCGCGGCGTCCACTTCGCATCCTTTTCCCATCCCATTCCTCTTTCAGGTCCAAGGAAGGGAGATAGAGAAAGAGGAAGATACTATCACCATGACCGAACTTCTCAAGCAGACTTTTGCTGCGAAGAAGGCCCAGGTGAGCCCTCCTTCCCGCCCAGCGCACCACCGGCCTCACGGTTGTTGGCTGCAGGAAGCAAGGCAAGCAAGACGAGAGCAGAGCTGATCGAATTGAATCGAATCGAATCAAATTGTGGCGCTCTGCCCCCAGAACAAGTCCATCTTCGTGGCCTTCGTCACAGCGGGTCACCCGCACCCGGACTCGACCGTCGACACTCTCCTCGCACTCCAAAGGGGCGGAGCGGACGTCATCGAGCTGGGCGTGCCTTTCTCGGACCCCGTCGCCGACGGAGCTGCAATTCAAGAGAGCAACAATGTGAGCTCCGAGTGTGCTGGTCCGCGGTTGCGACCATTACGTGAGATGGCGCCTTGGACGCGGGCTCCCGCGCTCATTTCTGTGCTTGTTTTCCCTGTCCCCTGCCCGCCCGTAGGTCGCGCTTGAATACGACGTCGGGTATGCCGAGTGCTTGGACTTTGTCCGGCAGGCTCGTACCAAAGGACTCCACGTGCCCGTGCTCCTCATGGGTGCGTCTGCATTCCTCGACACCGTCGCCGCAGGTTTCGGATCAACTCGTCGGTCCTTTGTCGCTGAAAGTCGTCTTTTATCCCTCGTCACGCTCGTCTCTCCCCCGCTCCCTCAGGCTACTACAATCCCATTCTGGCGTACGGCGAGGAGCGCGCAGTGCGCGACGCTCACGCGGCCGGCGCGAACGGCTTCATCGTTGTGGACTTGCCTCCCGAGGAGGCCGTCGATTTTAGGAAGCAGTGCACCAAGGAATCGTGAGTGGTCTCTTCGTTGCTTTCTTTTTACAGGGACCAGCCTGACCGACAATACCCATTTTGACCTTGCACCACCATTTCCTCGTCCGTCGTCCGCCGCACCTCTCAGCATGTCCTACGTCCCCTTGATCGCTCCCAGCACCTCGGACTCACGCATCGCCTTCCTTTCCACTCTGGCTGACTCGTTCATCTACGTCGTCTCCAAAATGGGCACCACTGGTGCCTCCAATTCGGTCAACACGGAGCTTCCCGCCATCCTATCCCGCATTCGCGCACACACCCAGGTCCCCCTCGCGGTAGGGTTCGGTGTCAGCACGAGGGAGCACTTTTTGACGGTCGCCGAGCACGCCGACGGCGTCGTCATCGGGAGCACGATCATCCACGTGCTCAAGACGGCGCGTGAGGATGAGAGGGCAGAGATGGTGGAGAAGTACTGTGCGATGGTGACGGGGAGGGACGAAGAAGGATCGGAGGCGAAAGAGGGGTCTCAGCTGAATAATGCCTCGCAGCCGAACGGCCCCAGCAAGGTCGCTCCCCCTCCCGTGGACGGCGTGGCGGACGCGACCAAGTCGGCCCCCATCCCGGGCTTGGACACGGTGGTGACCTCGGCCGGCGAGGTGCTGCCGCCGCGCTTTGGCGAGTTTGGCGGGCAGTACGTGCCAGAGGCGCTATTCGACTGCCTGGTGGAGCTGGAGGCGGCGCACCGGTCTGCCAAAGCGGATCCAGAATTCTGGAAAGAGTTTGAGAGTTTGTACGGCTATATCGGTCGGCCTTCGGAGTTGTATTTGGCCGAGAGGTTGACGGAGAAGGCGGGCGGGGCGAATATTTGGTTCAAGAGGGAGGACCTGAATCATACGGGATCGCACAAGATCAACAACGCCATCGGGCAGGTGAGCCGGTCGGTGAACGGAGTATGATGGATGGGCGTTGCATTCTCTGTTCTGACCGGGCCCCATTTTCATCGTCGCGTCCTTTTGCACATGCCGCCCGCGCCGCAGATTCTCCTGGCCCGGCGGCTGGGGAAAACGCGGATCATTGCAGAAACGGGGGCGGGCCAGCACGGCGTGGCGACGGCGACGGTGTGCGCTCGGTTCGGGATGGAGTGCGTGATCTACATGGGGGCAGAAGATGTTCGGCGTCAGGCGTTGAACGCATTCCGGATCAAGATGTTGGGCGGCAAAGTGGTGGCGGTGGAGAGCGGTTCGAAGACGTTGAAGGACGCCATCAATGAGGTGCGTGAATGGCCGACGACGGCACGGCACGGAACTGGCTCTCGGCACGCGCTCACCGCCCTTTGTTCTGTTCGTATACGGCCAGGCGTTCCGCGACTGGGTGACGAACCTGTCGACGACACACTACCTCGTCGGCTCGGCGATCGGGCCGCACCCGTTCCCGTCGATCGTGCGAGACTTCCAGTCGGTGATCGGCAAGGAGGTGAAGGAGCAAATGATGGAGAAGCGGGGCAAGCTGCCGGAGGCGGTGGTGGCGTGTGTGGGAGGGGGGAGCAACGCGATTGGCATGTTCCACCCTTTCATCGAGGACAAGAGCGTGCGGATGGTGGGCGTCGAGGCGGCCGGCGACGGCGTCGACACGGTGCGGCACTCGGCGACGCTTGCCAAGGGCACCAAGGGCGTCCTGCACGGCGTCCGGACGTACATCCTGCAGTCCAAGGTGGGACAGATCCTGGAGACGCACTCGGTGTCTGCCGGACTGGACTACCCAGGCGTCGGCCCGGAGCATGCGCACCTCAAGGACTCTGGACGGGCGGAGTACGTGACGGCGACGGACGAGGAGGCGCTGCGGGGCTTTAGGATGCTGACCGAACTGGAGGGCATCATTCCGGGTGAGCCAGCCTGGGGGAGCGGACGGATAAGGACGTAGGCGGACGACTGACTCGGCTTTTTCTCTCTTTTTTCTCTGTGTGTGTGTGTTTGTCTGTCTCTGTTTGTGCGCGGCAGCACTCGAAACGTCGCATGCGATCTGGGGCGCTTACGAGCTGGCGCGCGGCATGGCCAAGGGCACCGACGTGGTCGTCGTGCTGTCGGGCCGCGGGGACAAGGACGTGGAGCAGATCGCAGAGCTGCTGCAGAAGGGGGACATGGCGAAGAAGCTGGACTGGCACGTGGCGGCCTGAGCGGGTTGGGTCTTTGTGTTGCGTTGCGTTTGCGTTGCGTTTCGAACGATCTCTAGATCCTTTCTGTGTGTCGTGTGGTGGTCATGCTCTTGGCGAAAGAATACAGCCGTGGATTCGTCCCGTGTCACGTGATGCGTCTTGAGTGAGGAGGGTCGCGTGAGGGCGGTTAGTTGCGCTTAGAAGCGGTGAAGAAGGGATTTTGTAAGGAGGTGGCGGTGACGGCGGACTCTGGTCAATTGACTTGGCTTGATGAGCTGCACGTGATCCGGCCAATTTCGACTACCCTGGATTACACTCGACTTTAATTCGGCTTGAATTCCTTCTTGCCGTCTCCGCTCGCCGTCGTCGTCGTCGAGCTGGTCGTCATCCGTCATCCGATCCATCTCAACCGCCAGCCAACTTCCTTCCTTCCTTCCTTCTCTCCTCCCCCCTCCCCCATCCTCCATCTCGCCTCTCACTCCCTCCTCCCTCCCTCCTTCTCCATTCACCTCCCACACCCCCGCCCAACCGACCCATCCACCGCCCTCGTCTCGTCTCGTCCTCCTTCGCCCCCTCGTTCACCGTACGCGCTTCCTTCGTCCCGAGACATCGTCCAACCAAGCCGGCGTCGTCGACGTCAAACAAACGAAGCGACGAGCGAGGACGAGAACGAGAACGAGAACGATCGCACTCACGCACGAATGGACTGATTGATAGATTGACAAAACCCACCCGCCGGCCAGCTAGCTAGCTGACTTGACTGGACTGGACTCGCGCCCACGCTCGCTCGGCTCGGCTTTGAACAACGCAGATCGGATTGCATCCCTCGTTCTCTTGTCCCGGCTTGGTCGTTGTCATCATCATCGTCGCCGTCGTCATCGTCGTCGTCGTCGTCGTGTTGTCGTCATCGTCGTTCGTCGCGTTCGCCGAGTAACTCGACCGCCCGCTCCACCACTTTTCCTTCTCGCCCTCCTCGTCGCCTCGATCGTCGACATCGATGCCACCGCCTTGACGAGCCAGCATTCCAACGTTCCCCTCCCCATCCTCTCCTTCCCTCTCACACCATCGTCACCTCCCTCCATCCCATCCCATTTTCCTCCTTCTCCTCTCATTCACCTGCCCCTTCCCCCCTCGACCGCCGGCGATCCCGTCACGGCCGCCCCGGTCAACTCTCGGCTCTCGTCAAATCGGTTGGCAAGCAAGACCACCGGCTAGCGAGCACCTGCGGTCGCCCTTGACCGCAGCCAGAACAGAGCCGACCGCCCACCCCCCGCCTTTGCATTGGCCCACCCGCCCGCCATGCAGAAAATCACGGAGTCCGAGTTCGAGCGCGAGGTGGCCGCACTCAAGTCCCACCGACGCCGCTCCGTCAACCGGCCCATCCTCGATCCGGACCTGCCGGATATGGCTGCCGTCCGCGGCGGCGGGTCGGAGATCCTTGGCGGGCCCGGCGCTGACGTCGTCCACGAGATCAAGGCCATGCTCGCCGCTAGCGAGGGCAACGCCGCCGACGACGCCTCCGCCGCCCCTCCAGCGGCCGCTGCCAGCCCGGAAGGAGAGGCTAGGGTGGCCCGGGCAAGCTCCGGATCGCCTCGACGGGCGTGGAGCAGCCGCTCGAGAGCCAGCATACGCTCGCGACGCTCTTCCGCCGGCAGCGGCGGCGAAAGCGGCGCCGACGACGACGGTGTCATCGCCCCGGACGACCCCTCCCACCTCTTCTGGGTCCCCGCACACCTCCACCCGGAGATTTCGCCCATCGACTTTCGCAATTTTCTCAAGGATCACGCCTCGCGCGCCGCTTCTGCCCTCGCCGCTCAGGAAGCCCGCAACACCGTCGCTGGTCTGCCCAGTCGGACACCGTCGACGTCCAGCGCCTCCGACTCGTCCGCCAGCGGCAGCGGGACCGCCGGCGAGTTGCCTTCGCCCGTCGAGCAGCGCATTGCACGTGCCACGTCGCTGACGCGGAAGCGCTCCATGCTGAGCCGACAGTACGACCCATCGAAGCACGTCAACGACGACAGCGACGACGATCCCGAACCCCTCCGACGCAACCGCTCCGTCTACAAGTCCGGTCCGCAGCTCACCATCGACGACTTGCAAAAGCTCGAGCAGCTGGCCGAGGAGGCGACGAGGTTGGAGGACCCGAGAAGATTGAGGAGCGTGTTGCGCAGAACGCTTAGTTTGAACGTCGCCCCTAGTGGTGAGTTTTCTTTTCTTTTCCTTCTCCCTCCTCTGCCCCTGCCCCTTCGCCCTCTTGGTCGGGTGATGTTTGCTTTGAAGCGTTTCGCTTCCGCCGGCACGGGACGGTAATCACAGTGGACTAAATGCCGTCCTGGCGGACGCATAGAAGGAAGGAAGCGTTTGCTGCGTCCGTTTTCCGTCGTCGTCGCCTCACCGTCGCGTTCACTCCCGGAGCGGGACGGGTGATAAGGCGGCGTGCCGGCGCTAGTGGACGCATCCTTTTTTCGCGTCGGCGTCCGATTGCCGGGGGTAGCTGTTTGCGCAGTCTCGCCAACGCAGGCGTTCCCCAACGGTGCCCGATGCTCACTCATCATTTCCTCCGTTTCCCTTTCCATTTAACTTTGCGCTCGTGTCGCTCGCCCTCATTTCTGACACCCCGTCGCGACTCCTCTTTTCACGTCGGCCCCCCATCCCTTCCTTCTACACGACGTCGCCCTCACACCGCCCTTCCGATGGTCGTCGTCACCTTGTCTCATGCTCGTCCTCTCCTCGCTCCGGCGTCTTCGTCCCGTCCCCTTACCAGCCCTCGAGGTGGTCGAAGATGCGGGCCCAGAGGAGGACGAGGCGGACTCACCGATCATCGTGCCCCGGCCGGGACAGATCCTCCGTCGGGCCGCGCGCACCAAGATCCGCAAGTCGTCGCTCTCCGGAGACGGAGGCGGACACCGGTTTCCGTCGAAGAGAAGGACGCGCGGCGAGGATGGACAGGGAGAGGGCAAGATGGGCCTCGCCGACGTCGCGTTGGCGGTGATGGAGAAGGAGCGCGAACGCCGTCGAGACAGCGCTGCCAGCCTCGCAAGCTCCGAGAGCAACGGCGGTGGCGGACGAGGCGAGACCGAGGCCGAGGCCATGGCCAAGACCAGAGGCAGGGCGTCAAGGACGTTTGGCGGCGAGGAGGAGGCCATTGTGGACTCGTATCGTGATAGTTACGCGAGCACGACGAGCACGCTCAGCACCAACACGGCCGAGTCGGAAGCGACGACGACAACGACGACCAGCGACAGCACGGACGCGCCGGCCCTAGAGGGCGGCAGTCCGAGCCCGCCTGCGACGCCCACGCAGGCTGCCCCCGCTGGAGGCGCGAGGGAATATTTCGACGAAGTCGTGCCGATGACGCGCAAGGGCGAGGACGAGAAGGAGGCGATGACGCCGAGGCCGGTCCACATCGTCGACGACTCTCCCGGAGAAGAAGCTGCCGCTTCCCCGTCCGACCCCGCGGCCGCCTCTGCGGGGCGGATCCGGCTAGATACAAGACAGCTGCCCGCCGCTGCTACCGGGGCCGGTCAACCTCCTAGCCCGCCTCTGACGCTCAAGAGTCCGACGACGGTCGGGCGCGCCGGCTCGGGCGTGGATCCAGATCGGTTCGATCTGGAGGGGGACGTGGGTGCGGGCGTTGACCCCGACCCGGCGGCCCCCGCTGCCGCCGCCGGGCTTGGAGCCGGAGATGTTTCTACCCCCGTGCTGATCAGCAGTGTCGAGCCTCCGAAGGCGTTTGAGAAGACTTGGCCTCCTCCCGGTGCGTCGACTGCGTCGTCTTCCACGGCGGCATCCTCGACGCCGACACCCGCGGCCCAGGTCAAGGCGGCGGCGTTGGAGCGGGACAGGGAGAGGGAGCAAGAGAGGGAGCGGCAGCGACAGCGGGAGAAGGAGCAGGATGAGAAGGGGAGAGAAGCTGATCAGCAGCAGCAACAGCAGCAGCAGCAGCAGAAGACGCGTCGACCGTCGCTCGTCAAGACGCCTACGCAGGACCGTCATCGGCCTCTTTCCCATCCGCAATTGTCGACAGGCCTTCCCCCGGCCTCGGCCGTCCGACCTCCTGCTCAGCCCATCCCCGTGCCAGAGCCGGAGCGGGAAGTGGCGGCGCGGACGGGGAAGAAGGAGAAGAAGTCTGGTATTGGAAGCTGGTTCAGTAGCAAGGAGGAGAGGGATGCGGGTGGGAAGGACAAGGACAAGGAATCTGGGGGTGGCGGGAAGAACAAGGCCGCGAGGGCGGCGGAGAAGGAGAGGGAGAGAGAGCGAAGAGAGGAGGAGAAGGCGGCGGCCAAGGAGGAAAAGGAGAAGGGCGGTTTCCTTGGCTCGCTCTTCGGCAAGAAGAAGGCCGACGACTCTGCCTCGTCTTCCTATCCCGCCTCCGCCTCTTCCGCTCATCACCAGATCTACGGCGGCGGATCCTCCGCGTCTTCCTCCACTTCCATCAATATCGTCCGCTCCAACGCCGTAGGTGCGCCGTCGGGAGGCGGACCCGCGGGCCAGCCGCGGCCGTACACCAACTTTGCCCGCTACCCGATCCACGTCGAGCGAGCCCTCTACCGGCTCTCGCACATCAAGCTGGCCAACCCGCGCCGACCGCTGGTGGAGCAAGTGCTGATTTCCAACCTCATGTTCTGGTTTTTAAGCATCATCAACCGTGCACAACAGCAGGCTCAGCAGCAGCAACAGCTGCTCGCCCTGCGCAACGCTCAGGCCGCCGCTGCCGCCAACGGGCGAGGAGGACAGGCGGCTCAGGCCGCCCTTATCGCTCAGCAGCAGGCATTGCAGCAAGGACAAGGACAAGGGCAAGGGCAAGGGCAAGGGCAGCAGCTTGACCAACAAGGGCAGCCACCACCGACACCGCAACCACCGGGGCAGCCGCAGCAGCAGCAGCAGCAACAACAACAACAACAAGGCTGTGGCGGCGGTGCGCACTTCCAGCAACAACTGCCCGGCGTCCAGCAGGGAGTGGCCTCGGACGCACCGCCGACGACAGGCGCCGGCCCGGCAGGAAGACAGAAGCGGACGGGCCTGACCAAGGCCAACAGGGGCCCGCCTGGGCGTTCTGCCGAGGCTCCCATTCGTGCTCCCGGTTACGGCTCCCAGCATCGGCAGATCGATAAGGACATGCGCGCCGCCGTTGTGGGTGGAGGAGCGGGGGCGAGGGGCGCCGACGTTTTCTCGCATTCGCAGCAGCAGGGGGAGCAGGCCTGGCTGGGCGGAGGTGGGGGCGGAGGCAGAGGACCGGGATCAAGATCGTCGATGGGCTCGAGCGTTGACCCGGAGGTGGAGGGCGGCGGGGGGTCGCCAAGATTGCCGGCTCTGGCCGACTTGGAGTCCTTTTCGGTGAACGGCTTTGACGGGCTGGGGATCGGGCATGGGCAGCAAGGCAGGCGGTGAAGGGGCGGGGCTCTGTTTATCCCGTCCTCCCGTCATACTTGCTTCGTGTTTTCGTCTTTTTTTTTATTTCCCTCCTGAATCGCCCAAGCATGCAACGCCAACGACACATGCCCCGCCTCATCACTTGTATCACCCCGCCTGAGACGCTCCCCAATTTTTGTTCCTACGCGCGTTCTTCTTTCCCCCACCCCCGGTTGGGTTCGTGCTCGTTCCCCGCCCGCATTCAGCTTCGCATTCGAGCGGACCGGAGGAAAGCGGCTCCGTCGACATCGATTCCCTTCCTCTCCGTCCCTGTCACTCTCCTTGTCTTCCTTCAACCGACCGCTCCTCATCCTCCCGTCTCTCTCCAATCTCCCTTCGTTCGTCACTCAAAGCGTTTTTTATCCATTTTCGCACGTTTGTCTGGTGCTATGCCGGTGGTCCATCCTCTTTCTCTCCTTGACCTCATGAACCTTCATCCTTTTCTCTCTCTAAATCTATCGGTGTCTGTCCTCGTTCCTCTCCATCGACCTCTCTCTCTCGTAGTTTTGCTCTCTTTCTTCTCGTAACAATCCATCTGTTCGGCCGATTTGTCTGTCTGTCTGTCTGTCTGTCTGTCTGTCTGTGTTTCTACTTCCCTCCCTATGTCGTTTGTTTGACGCCAAGACCGTACGGCCCCGTTCGCGTGCCAAGTCGGTCGGGTGAAGAGAAACGAAGTGAAGCGATGATTTCCGGTCTGCGTATATTTATACATACGTACATGGAAATGGCAATGGATGTGCGAACGGCGTCCTCCTCAGCGAGCAGGCCGATGGGCTCCACCCCGCCGAGCCCACATGCGCTCCGAGTCCCGAGGGGGCCGGAGAACGCAATCGGGGCGAGCCGGGCTCGACTCGGGGCGTTGTCTATTTCTCTCCACCAGCTCCGTTCGTAGACGACCGTCCTGTGCGTCACTTCCCTCCTTCCCTCCTCTTGCCGGCGCGACTGCGACTGCGAGCGGAGGACAGAAGGGAGGGGTGGAGGCGTACGGCTCCCCGGTCGGGAGCATCTGGTGTGTTGTAGAGAGGAAGGAAGAAGGAAGAAGAACGGAAGGGAGGGGGAAATGGAAGAACGGAAAACGCCAATGCGGTCACGTGCCACCTGTGTGTAGATACATAGCACCGTGCGAACTCTTTTACCTTGCTCCGTGCCGACGACCCGCTTTACATCCCACTTAAGGCGGCGCTCACGGACCGAGCCGGACCGGTGAAGCTTGTGAGCTGCTCAGGAAAGGAAAGGAGTGAACTCGCTAGCGAGTGCTCTGGGACGGTGATTGCTGAGGGCCGGGCGGGCAGCGAGCGGGTCGACGCAAGTCGGGCCTGCCAAGGCTCATCTCGCACGTCCTTCTTGCTGAGCAGGAAGCGGAAGTAGTGAATCAGTCGTGAGCAGGCGACACGCACGAGAGGAAGACAGGTGAAAGTGGCGGCCCAAGTCCGTCCGTTCGTGACCCGACAGCCGTCTGAAGTTGGTCCGAAACCGGCGCGCCGCTCCATATATGTGTTCATGCTGGAGGGTTCGCTGTGGACGTGACATGGCGCCGAAGGAAAGAGAGCGACAGGGACCCCGGACCGGTCCAGCTTCTTTTTCGGCGTCTCCTCGTGCAGTCAGTCGTCTTTGCCCCGCCTCTCCTCGAGTCCTCGTGCAGTCATTTACACCCCCGCTTCGCTTCCATTCGCCTGTTACGGAGTGACGACCACCGCTCCCAATTCCGGCTGGTCCTTGTCAATCACTATCTATGGATCGGGGGTTCGACTCGATTCTTGTCGTTGTGGACAGGGTCACGAAGATGGCTCACTTTATCCCTACGAATAGCACTGACGACTCCAAAAAATAGCAACGCAGTTCTTCAACCACATCGTCAGCAGGCACCGGACTTTCTTTCCTTGAACATTGTTTCTGATCGCGGACCTCTCTTCGCTTCCAAATTCTTCACGGAGGTTTGCCGCCAAGCAGGTGTGCGTAATCGTGGCTGAGATCAGAGGCAGAAACCCATCCTTAAACTCCGAGGCCTTCATAATCGACGAAATATTCGAGCTTGTTGCGTTGAAGACGAGAGTCCAAAACCTTTTTCGACTTTGAAGTGCTCCGTCCCGTCTCACTCGCTCCTCTGCCTCCGCCAGAGATCGTCGACAGAGAGGAGCACTTCAAAGTCGAAAAAGATCAAGCCTGTCCACGACGACAAGAATCGAGTCGAACCCTTGCTAAACGGTAGTTGCGTGATATGATCCATAGATAGTGATTGCCAAGGACCAGCCGGAACCGGGAGCGGTTGCAATGTACCGTAGAGCCGATGTCGAGTGGCTTTGGTTTGCTGGCACAGGTCGCATGATCCGACGTATGCTTCGACGGTGGTCGTCACTCTGTAATAACCCCCCCCATGGCGGTGAGCGCAACGTCGAGCGACGCGGGTCACGTGCCATCGATCGAACAACCCTCCCGACGATTCTGCTCCTCTTCCCAACCTCGTGACCGCCTCGGACGACGACGACGACGAGGACGACGAGAAAAAAGAGCGCGACAATCCTAGGACAGAGGCACACTCATCATATTTGCCTCGCTCTATCCGAGCAGCTTTCTCGCCGGCTGATTCCGATCCAGCTCGCCGTCCACCGTCACCTTACTCCCACCCGATCTCGCCTCGCCTGGCCGGACTTGCTTCCCTTTCTTCGCACCATGCCCGTCCCCAACGGCATTCCTTCTCTCCACGCCGATCCGTTTCAGTCCCCATCCGCCTCCCCTTCTCCGTCGCCTGTTTCGCATTCCTTTTCCCCTTCCATGCCCACTCCCGTCTCGGCCGACCGACGCACTCGCCCGTCCGCGCCCGGCACGACGATGGAGCCGCGAAACGCCTTCGCAGCCTCGGGCCGCGCTTTCGGCGCCGCCTTTCACCCCTTCACCACCTCCGTAGCCGCTTACACCACGTTATCTAGCGCCTCCATCACCGATCACGGTCCAAAGCTGGAAGGAACCGCTTTCGAACAGGACAAGGCCGTGCACTTTGCCCGGTATGGCCCCGTCGAGGAGGCGGCGTTCAAGGTTGGCATGCGCGACGCGGTTGTTTGCCCTGGTACAGGCTTGACTAGGTTTGGTCACTGACCACGTTGCTCACCCTCCCTGAAAACAGTTTTACGCAGACGCATCTACCGTTTTCGAGTCGGTTCAGAAGATCTCGACGGACGATCCAACGTCGGCGACCTTCAAAGGGAAGCGGTCGGGTAGGAGTATCTTTGAACCACCGCCCAGCGTCAAACGTAATGCGCCACAGTGAGTGCAAGTCTGATTCTCCGGCCGTCTTTGTCCGTGTCATTTTTCGTACATGCGACGAGTGGTCGGACCTGTACTTCGAGCGTGTCATTCACATTCGAACGGCGAGCTCATTCTTGTGGCCCCCCCCTCTGTCCGATCGACCACCCAGGCCTCCCGACCCTCATCACGCCGCCTACTACTCTCGCGCTGCAGGGCTCTACCTCGATTCTCTCAGGCGTTTCCTAGCTGCTCTCGAGGCCGCAGAGGACGGACCAGATGTGGACGCCATCGCGCACGTCCAGTCGCTGTTCATGATCTTCATGCTCGCTCAGACTCTGTACCTCCCTGAAGACGGAATCGGGTCCGGGCCCGTGGGTGAGGAACTGCTGCACTGGGTTAATATGTGGGATCCCTGTGAGTCTAGCTTTCTTCCGTGACGCCCATGTGATCGAGTCATAACGTCGCGTCGTTCCCAACGAAGCGAAATCCTGATCCCCTCCCTTTCTACCTTGGATCTTTTGCACATCAAGCTCCGACGACGGAAGAGGGCGAGGAGGTCATGTCAGCCCCCGTCCCGTACAAGCACCCGAAATTCGAGCACTTTGTCCTGACGTGAGTTATTGCGACCCCCTCCCTGCTGCCTACTCTCTTTTCAGATAAAGTCTTGTTCGGAGGGCCCCAGTCTCATGCAAGGTGACTGATTGACCTGGACCCGATCATCGAACCTTTTTTCTCATCAGTGCCCTCGTCCGAGGCTTCCACAGAACGGCCATGCAGGTTTTTCAGACGCTTACGGAGCACCGCTCGACTCACATCGCCGACCTCGCGCGCTCCATCATATCTCTCCTCGACTCCTTTCCGCGCCAAACGTCCTACTTGGCCGACAATGAAATCGTGCTCACTTACCGATCCTGGCGCGAGCGCGTGCACAAAGTACGCCTTGAAGTCGAACCTCGCATGGGCCAGGCGCACGAGGAGACGATCCGCCACTTTGTGCGTCGTAAGGGACGCGAGCCGACCGAAGCGGAGTACAACGACCTCATTCAAGAGCCTCTCGACATCGAAGCGCAGTTCAACATCATTTTGGAACTGCTGTGGGGCAGGGAGGAAAGGGTCTTGGATGCTTGTAACGATTGGAGGGAGGCCCTCTCTTGTTGGGCTTTGTACGTCAAGCCCAACTTGAGGAGGGATGAGATCCCGTGAGTGATCGCATTTCTGCATTGTGCACCCGCGAGCCGAGGGAAGCCGCCTAGACGACTCACCTGCTGTGGTGTCACTTCGTCTAACCCCTCTACCAGGACCATCCTCAGTGTCATTACCAAAAACCATCCGATCGATCGCGACGACCCGATCGAGGCCATCCAGGCCGCTTTGGTGGAAGGCGAAATAGATGTGGTAAGCAGAACTTGGCTGAACGCTGCCTGGAATGGATGCTTCAATCTCATTTCCCCAAGAATCACTCACGACGCCTCTTCTTCTTCATCCGTGTCACCCTTTGGGCTTTCGTGCACACTTTTAAGGCTCTCTCACGAATCTACCGACTCGATAAGTGGCTTGCTGCGCATTTGGCCGATCTTGCGGACAAGATGAAGAGGTTGGATCCTGACCTTGGGTGAGTCTTCTAGCCGTTTGCCGTATCCTCGTCATCTCGTTGACGTCAGTGCTTTCGCTTGTCTCGTCGTCAATGCCTCGTGTCGCCTCGGCACTCAACAGCTTTGACGTATCCCTCCGAGATTACTTCATCCTCGAATTCTCCGACCTCCTCTCTTCCGACTCAGACCTCTGGAAGATCAACGCCGGCTACCTCTCCCATGTGGAACACCCGACGGGGCGGGCAAGGATGTCCGAGCTGATTCGGAAGGTGCCGCTGCTTTTGGGGGAGGACGAGACGGCCTTGAAGACTGGGGAGAAGGGCAAGACGCGATTGGAGGCGGAGGAGAGGATGGAGGAAAGTGTGGACGAAAGCATGGTCGAAGTCAAGTCTGAGAGCACCACGGGCTGGGGTATTTCGGCAGACCGAGAGGGGTCCCCGAGAGGTGGCAGGGCGACGCCGCAAGGGCTTAAGAGGGTGGAAGAGGTGTTGAGGGTGTGCATGCAACATGAAATGGAGGACGAGGCGAAGGAGGTGTGCAAGGTGCGTTTGGCTCTTGATCGATTGGATTGGATTTTCTGGTCGCTTGTCCGCTCATCATTGCTCCTTTTTTCTTTTGTCGTTCTCACTTGGGTTTGTTTTTCTCAGATGGCGGCTGAAACACTCGTGCTCCGACGAGAGTACGGCCAGGCGGTGGCCTACTGTGTTCGAGCGACCGACGCGGTGAGGGTGGGAAGAATAGCGGACTTGCTGTTGGATGAGTATGTCGAAAAAGGTGAGCAAGAGTCCAGACGATCGCTGCGTTCCTCGTTCCGTATAGCGGGAGCTCGATGGCTGAATAGAATTCTGTTCTACCCCATACGAACAGGTCCGGAAGAGTTTGTGTCTCTCGTCAACACTATCCCAACTTCTCTCCTCGACCCCAGAGAGCGCGCAAAGCGACCGGACCTCTTCGTGCCGCTAAGCGACCTGAGCCGGCGATCCATGGAAATGGAAAGGATCGAGGGGTCAGAGGCCGACGAGTCGGAGGAGGCGCGCGTCTTCGCCACCGCTCAAGCGCGGAGGTTGTTCAGCTCTCGACTCTATTTCCTCTCTCGGTATCGCGACTTTCTCGAGTTGCGCAGGGTCGCGAAGGAGGGAAGAAAGACCGAGGGCGAGGACGGGGAGAAGGAGGGCGCAGGTGAGGGAATTATGCGAGGCGGGTTAGTGGGAAGGATGGGTATGGGTGACAAGAGGAAGGCGGCGAGCCTGTTGGTGGTCTTGCTCACCAGCGACTTGGCGCCTAGGAGGTTTTGGGCCGTCCTACTCGTCGATGCTTTGCCGCTTTTGCGTGGTGCGTGATCGTTCCTCTCCTCGCGATTTGTCGCTTGAGTGATAGATAGATCGGTCTTTGTGATCTACGCCGACACTGAACCAGTCCGTCTCGACTCTTCTCTGCTCCTCATTTCGCCTCTTTTTTTTAACTACAGACAAGGATATCCTCTTCAACACGGAGGAGACGTACGATCTGCTGCGCACCCTCGAAGACATCGTGACGGCCTCGGAAATGCATCGGGATGAAGCATGGACGTACCTCGGCACGCTGGAGCGAATTCTCGCGCGCGAGGCAGGCAGGCAGAAGGGGTCGCGGCGACGGGCGAACGGCGACGGCCATGGCGACGGCGTTGGTGGGCGTCGGGAGGAGCCGGCGGGCGCGGACGCGTTCGATGAAGGGAGGAAGCGCATGGTGCTCACGAAGCTGGACGAAGTGAGGCTCGCCCTAGCGGCCTACCTCGCACGTGCTTCGGTCAACCTAGTCTAGATAAGATAATAAACTGTCTGTCTGTCGCCGTGCTGTCTTTGGAAGGGGGACGATGGTGATGTTGCTGCTTGCTTGTGATTGCAAACGATCACGACCTCTTCCGTGAACGAACGGGTGAATCGCTAGCTAGCGGATGAACCATTTCGGCTGCCGGTCCGTTACCCCGCTTTTACGCTACATCCGGAAGCCCCCCTCCGCCCGCTCTGAGATATCAGCCCTCGTCTCTTCGTCGCCCCGCCCGTCGTCTTTCCAGCCAACCACCACCACAGCCCTGCCATTTGCTCGCTCGCCCGCCCGCCCGCCCGCCATGACCAGCTCCGACTCGAAATCCCTCTACATGCGTGAGATCTACGTGCAAGGCGTGGCCGGCGTCGTGCCATCGACGCCGACCTCGTACAAGGCTCTCGAAGATGCCGCCCGTCGTAAGCTCCACCCCCAAGCCTACTGGTACGTCGCCGGTGGGGCCTCCACCGGCTCGACGATGGATGCGAACCGCCGCGCCCTCGACCGGTTCCGCATCGTCCCGCGCATGTTGACCGGCGTCAAGCTGGAAGACTTCGACATGGAGACGAGTCTCTTCGGCCAGCAGGTCGCGGCGCCCGTCGTAATCGCGCCGATCGGCGTCCAGGCGCAGCTGAACAAGGAGGATGCGGACTGCGCTACTGCCGCCGGGGCAGAGGAGGCAGGCGTGCCCTACACGCATTCGACCGCTGCCAGTCGGAGCATCGAGGAGGTGGCCGAAAAGGTGCCGGACGGGGTCAAGTGGTACCAGCTGGTGAGCGTTAAAAGATGGTTGGGCCGTTTGATTGCCGGTGAAAAGCACCGAGCTTGAAGGGCAACGATAGTCCGGGAGGGGAGAGCACGGGCGAGCCAGCGAGCTGAGCCTTTCTCGCCGTCCATTGCGACATGCGCACAGTACTGGCCCGACGACGACGAGATCACTTCGAGCTTGCTCCAGAGAGCCAAAAAGGCCGGCTACAAAGTGCTCGTGGTCACTCTAGACACTTGGTCCTTGGGCTGGCGACCGAACGACCTCGACACCGCTTACAACCCCTTCCTCCACGGCCAGGGCGTAGGTGAGTCGAGGAAGCGATGAAGCACATGGCCCATCGTGCACAGTACGGAAGGACGTTTTGTTTCCTAACCCGTTGCGCCTCCCGATCTGCAGCCAACCTCTTCTCAGACCGTGAGCTGTCTTGCAATCATATCACATCGCCCATTCTCCTCTCTCCCTCCACCCCCCCCATCCTGACGGCGTCCTACAGGGCCTTTTGCTCCACACAGCCGTCTTCGTCAATAAATACCTCTCAGGCCAGTCCCCACTCCGCAAGGACATCTCCCTAGAAGATCTTTTGGAGGCCTCCGCGTTAGCCGTCGGACAATTGTCTCCGAACAACAGTCGGAGCTGGGAGGAGCTACAGAAGTTAAGGATGGACTGGGACGGCCCGATCGTCTTGAAGGGGGTGCAGGATCTAGAAGATGCGAAGTGAGTGGATGTGGCTTGGCTTTGTCCTTAGTCAGCGAGGAGCGTGGGTGGACCAAAGTAAATACGAGCGGAGGAACAAACACTGACCGGCCTCCGCCGTTCGTTCCTCCCCCATCACTCGCCTGCAACAACTTGCTCCCTTTCTTCAGACGCGCCCACGAAGCCGGCGTTCAAGGCGTGGTGGTCAGCAACGTGAGACCTTAGCCTGGCATGATGAAAAGTTTTCAGTTTTGAGCATTTTAAGTCTCGAACGTTGGGCGAGCTGATGCGGCGTGGACGCTTGTTTGTATACTGTGTTCCGAACCGACAGCACGGCGGCCGCCAAGTCGATGGGTAAGGCCCTTTTTCCTCTAGCGTTGCCTCGTCCGTTCCCTTCCGCACCACCAATGAACGAGCGGTTCTGACATGCCCTTCCTCATTTCCCATCGGTCTGGCCACAAACCTTTGGCGTTTCCTCTTCAGTGCCGTCGCCTCGATCGACTGTCTTCCCAGCATCGCCGCTTACCTTCGTCCTCGCGGCATGACCGTCCTCTTCGACTCTGGCGTGCGGTGCGGCGCTGATATCGTCAGTTCCTTTGCTCCTCCTTCCGCCTTGGGTGGGCGGTGTTGAAGCCGTTATCTTGCGAGCAAGCCCTCTTAACTTTCCCTCTTCTTTCATATTCGATCATACCTACCGAGCAGATGAAAGCTCTCTGCCTCGGCGCCCACGCAGTGATGATCGGGCGCCCCTGGGCGTGGGGCCTCGCGGTGAACGGCCAGGACGGCGTGAGGGACGTGGTGCGCGGCTTGTTAGCCGATCTAGAGCTCAACGCGTGAGTGTTGCGAGCGCCCTTCTTTTGACTTTGCTAGCCCAAGCGGAAGGAAGGGAGCTGATGACGTCTCTTTTCATCCATCGCCGCGACGCATGGTGGACCTTCTTTCAGAGGCCTCGCGGGGTGCAAGAGCATCAAAGAATTCGGACCTCATCTTCTTCGTAGGGAGAGTGAAAGAGGGACCAGCCACCTGTAACCGTCTGTCGCTTTATATCCGCCTTGCTTTTCCTCTCCTCCGCTTCCTCTCCGCTTTCTTGTTATCTGTGTTTGACCTTCGGATAGAAGGGACCTGTTTCTGAACAACGTGGCCACGGCACTCATGGTGGGCATTTGGAATATCATTTCGCTTAAACTGTCGCCATTAACACCATCATCTTGCCGCCAAAGCCGCAAGGATCTGCGCGCCAACGTCCTCGGACAGGATCTTCTTCACTCCTGTTCTCCTGCCCTCCGTACCAAGCGCCATCACGCCGTCTGCTCCTCCTCCGTCGTCCTCATCCAGCCGATCATCCTCCACGAGGTCAAGGCTGACGTCGTAGGCCTCGGCGACGATGCTGTCGGAGATGGGTAGATTGTGTCGCGCGAGTAGGGTGATGAGGTTAGAGACGCGAGAGATGGCCAGGCGCGTTTGGGAGGGGATGAACTGAGGGGGAAAAAAGCAGGGACAAAATTCGGTTAAGGGGACGCAAATCGGGAAGCGAACGAATGTGAACTCACCTCGTTCGTATCCGAGTACACGCCCTCCGTATCCAAACCCTTGTCCGCCAAGCCATCCTTTCCCGCGGTGCCGTCCCCGCCTTGTTCGCCGCTGGCGGCAGCGACGTGCATGGAGACCCAGATGTAGCCGTTGAGACCAAGAATTAGGTCGACGCCGCATGGAAGGGTGTAGAAATGCGACTTGAGTCGGCGCATGAGCACGGGAGGAACGCGGACGAGCTGGCCGTTGCGAAGCTGTCGGAGAGGCGATGGGTCAACAAAGGCAAAGGCAAAGGACATGAGCAGGCCGCGCCAGAGGAAGAAAGGATAGAATGACGAGGGACTGACCTTTCCGTATCGCAAGCTCCTCGTGTGCAAGCTCACCGAGCCGTCTCCGAAGAAAGCTTGCACTTCTGCAACGAGCAGGTCGCCCTCTTGAAAGAAGGTGCGCATTTGCAACTCGTCCGATTCGAGTTTACGTCGCTGCGATAAACCAGAGATGGAGGACGTAGGAAGCGATGCGTTGACCGCCCATCCAATGGATAAGAGTTTTGGATGCTACGCTAAAGAAGACGAGACCAGATGAGACACGACAGTATGGCGGACACACCTGCACTCCACCTGGCAGGTTGACGGAAGACAACATGAGCACGGCATCCTGTCTCGAGCCCACGTCCACCTTCCACCTCCTCGGTCCGACCTCGGTGATCCGTCCGACGACGAGGTCGCCCACTTCAGGGTTATACCTCGTCTTGGCGGGCCGAACGGAGACGAGCTTGTTGACGCGCTCGACGGTGCCGGCGAGGGAGGAGACGACCTGATCGTCCTCGACAAACGTGCCATGACCTCTCATGAACGCCGTCGCGCTCGTCACGACCTCGCCCGGCGCTGCCATCGCTCCGCTTCCCCCCGCGCCATCGACGTCCTCTTCGTCAAAGGCGTCGACCAGGTATCCGTCTCCGGCAAGCCCGGCTGCGTCCAGGTCCATCGCGTCCTCATCGCGCAAACCGTGGTCGTCGACGTACCGGCCGTTGTAGTGATTGGAAGAAGAAGGGAGAGGAGCGGGTGGAGGGGTGATGATGGAAAACATGGCAGCGAGGTGGTGAATACGAGGGACGATTGGAACGGGGAGCGAGGACAATCTCAAGAAGACGATCGGCTGCGGCGACGAGGAGAGGGTGGTTCTGAAATGCGACCTTTTAGTGGACCCACTCGTGTCTCCCAACACCATCGCATCGTCACCAGTGGACATGGCGCCGAAGAGAAAGGCAGCGCAAGTCTGTCAGGTGTGCTTGGAGAACGAGGCAAAGTACAAATGCCCGGGGTGTAAGAGGGTGCAGTAGTGAGTCTCGAGTCTGGCCGCAATCGTGCTCCCCTTCCTGCGCTGACACCGTCTTCCACCCTTCTCGCCTCTTACAGCTGCTCAGTGCCGTGCTACAAGAAGCACAAGACAGACTCCTGCCTCGTTCCCCCTCCCTCCGTTTCAGACGGCACATCGGGGGCAGCAACGCCTGTGCGCTCCTCTTCCGCCATGGACATGGACGGCTTGGATGAGGAGGAGATCGGTTCCGAAGGTGTGCAAGTGCGCGACCGAAGGGGCTAGCTGAAAGCGACGAGCGGCTTTTCTTCCAAACGACTTTTTCTCACATTTCATCCCCTCTTTCCCCGGTAGCTCCACTGTCCCCAACTCCACGCCTCCGAGCGCTGTCAGAGCTCGCATGGCCTCCAGAGCCAGACGATTCGATCTACACGGACCCGCTCTACAAGAACGACCCCAAGCCGTTGAGGCGAAGTGAATTCATGAGAATAGGCGAGTGACGACGAATCGAGTCGAGTCGGCGTCGATCTGTGCCGCATATCGTATGCTCGCTGACCGCCCGCCTGCCCGTCGACCGCCCCTGCGCCCACACAGCGACCGATCCCGGCCTCCGTCGCCTGCTCACCTCGTCGGCCTCTTTGCCGCGAGTGCTGTCCTCCATCGACGCTCTCCCCACCGAAGCCGCGCGCCGGTCTGCATTGGAGCTCATCCTAGGCGTCGGCTCCGTCTCGCGGCCACGCGCCGTCCCACAGGTCCATCCCTCCCTCCTCCCTGCAAGAGGACTAGGCGACGAGGGTGGGGGAGGACATGGAAACGGGTGGGCAGGAGTGGGCGTGACTGGAGGACGGGGAGCGGGACGAACAGTGTCGGAGAGAGAGCTGCTGAGGATGGGGCTGAGGATCGGGCCGGATGAGGCGGAGGAAGTGAGGGCGTTTGCCGAGCTGGTGAGCAAGGCGGTGGAGGGGCCTGAGTATGATGCCGGAGGTTGGGTCAAGGAGTCGTCGTCGTCGTAACGAGTGGAGGAAGGCACGCATCGTATGCCAGGCTGCTTTGTTTGCAAGCAGCCGGTA
Organism: Peribolospora baueri; assembly: GCA_029717555.1. NCBI lineage: Eukaryota > Fungi > Basidiomycota > Peribolosporomycetes > Peribolosporales > Peribolosporaceae > Peribolospora > Peribolospora baueri. The sequence continues at coordinate 134,274 of JAMDHS010000044.1, read as the reverse complement.
TCGTCCAACAGCCGGCCGCTCGGCATCACAAGGGTCGCAGCATTGGACGATGAAGAACAAGACGGCATCGGTCGCCACGTCCAAAGAATACGGCCCCTTCGAGCCCCGCGCATCGGAACGCGGTGATGCTTTTTCTAATCCCTTTGCATGCCACTGTGCTTCTGATCGCACTTCTAGCTGAGGGGACGTGTGCCCGACTGTTGGGCGAAGGTGGATGGGGAGGCCATGCCGAGGACGAGTATGAAATCCGGTTTGCGTTCCGATGCGACGCTCATCGACGACGCTCATCTCGAAGGGACCGCCTCCATGAGTGCCCCTTATGCGTGTGTGTGTCTGTGTCTGTGTTCGGCGATCCCGACGTCGGGCCGTCGGGAGATCGGGATGGTCGGCGACGTAGTTGGTGGGCCCACGTGCGACGACATGCAAGGGAAGCGGAGATGGCGGAGATAGGCGGTGGGCACGTTCGAGGACGGCTGCTCAATAAGGAGAAAACCGGCGGAGCCAAGTCGGTCGTCGGTGGAGGGTCGCACAGACAGACAGACGGATGAGAGACGAGTCGAGTCGAGTCGAGATCATCCTCATCCTCGCCTTGTCTTCTTCATCCTTTCCTCCATCTCCATCTCCATCTCCCATCTTCACCCCCGCCCACCCATCCGGGCTCTCCGCTGCGTCGTGCTGCGCTCGCACCACCCGCGTCACGCGTGCGGTCGAGGGCGCAAGCAGACACACACATTCACATTCACATTCTCATTCACAGACTCAACCACAACCACACAATCACACAACCAACTACCACAACCACGGCTCCGCTCCGCGAACGAGAGCACACCACGATTCGAATCGAATCGGGTCGCAGTCCCCTCGCCGCCTCGTCTCCTCTTCTCCGCGAGCGTCCGGCAATCGCTCTCGTCTCGTCCAACTCGCGCTGCTCACCTCGGTCGGCATCCGCCGCAAGACTCCCTCTTTCGTCGCTATATAGACAGACGAGACCACACCCATTTTCGACCTCGCCTCTCAAGCTTAGATACCCCCATCTCATCCCTCGCCGACGACTGACGCTGATCATACCGTCACCAAGTCGGATATCGTCCCAACTTGAAGACCACCGCCGGCTCCACGTGTCCTCTCCGAGATCCGGCGCAGGATGCTGTCCACCTCGCCCTCGTCCTCCTCCGCCGCCATCGCCGCCGTCCCATCTTATCCTGCTCCGCTTCCCACCCGCTCCCCTCTCTCCTCGTCTCCGGCGCCCTCCCCAGCGCACCACTCACGCCCGCTTGGGCAGCACCAGCACCAGCAACAGCAACACCGTCCCCGTGCCCACGACCCCCGCTTGCCTTCCGCCTCCTACCCTCCGTCCCCCCGTTCTACGTCACAGTCGCAGAGTCTGGCCTCCGCTTCCTCGCTTTCCTCCGCATCTACGGACACGTCTGGCAGCGGTAGCGGTACAGATCGTCTGGAGCGCAGCGCGAGTAGCAGCAACACCAGTCCTCCAATGGACGGATGCGGCGTGTTCGTCCCTTCCACCTCCGCCTCCTCGTCCTTTGGCCACGCTCACCCTCATCCTTCCAAGGTTGCCAACCATCTTGTCTATTCGACCACCGCCGCTCCTCGTCTTAATGGTACCGACACCGCGCCCGCTGACGCCGTCAACGCGGCGCGAGCGGAGGATGCCGCGGCCGCGAGCCTTCCGGAAATGGCAGGCCGCGAAGGCCTCCTTCACCCAGGTGTCGATGGGGCCACTGGAGCGAATGTGGGTGGCGGCTCGAGCTTGAACTCGAGCGCATCGCGCTCTGCAACGGTCTCCAGGCCTCGCGAGCCTTCCGGTTCGGACTCGGTCCCCGTGTCCAGCAACCCTTCTCGGAAGGCAAGCACGGACGAGGAGGCCATGGACGTGGATTGGACTGAGCAGGGCGGCGGAGTCGCACCTCGAACCGCGTCGTCTCCTGCTATACCAGGTGGGTTCGTCTCGTCGCCCATGGCAGCCACCGCTTCCTCCTCGGCCTTTTCGTCGTCCTTGGCAGCCTCTTCGGGCGCGGCCGCAGGTGACTCGTCAAAGTCGCCTCGATCCGCAGCTTTCTTGTCGTCTTCCGTTTCTTCGTCCGACCGGTACGCCAGTTCCAGTTCCTTCGCTGCGCAGGCCTCCAGGATGGACGATATGGTAGGACGCGTCCGCGATGGAAAGGGCGCTTCTCCTTCGCACCGCGGCCGCGGTGGAGCAGAAGACGAGGGTCAGACGAGGGACGTGCCCGACGGGCACCGTGGAGACCCTGGATCTACTCGCTCACAGTCTCGAATGAGGTCCTCCTCTGCCGGTCATCGCGGTCATCGCTCCCAGTCGGCCTCCAGCTCGCATCACTCTGCCTCCCACCGCCTTCGACGACCCCGATCTCGTTCCGCTTCTTCATCTACATCTTCTTCGTCCTCTGATCCCTCGTCTGCCGTTGACGTCGTCGACGAAAAGAAACCTCGACAGGTCTCGCCTCCGCACCTCCACCTGGCCACCTTCCCTACACATGACCTCCTTCGCATCCTTGCTATGCTTTTACAGCAGATCGCTAGTGCCAACGATGCTTTGAGGCCTCAACAAGGTAGTGGCGGTGCGGGATCGGGAGGGATGGAAGGTCCGAGCAAGAAGAGCAGGAAGGAGAGTAGCGATGGGAAGCGGAAGGAGAGGGCCGCTGAGCCCTCCACAGATGGACAGGGGAGGAAGGAGGATCGACGGGGGCCTTCGACGGGTCATTCGGATGGGGGGGCGACAGCATCCGGCGGCTTCCCCACCAGCGTCACTAGCGCTACGTTCGGCGAGTTCCCCTCCTCTTCCTCCTCTTCTTCCCTCGCTTCCTTAAGTCAGACGGGGCCACCCTACCTTCAGTCCTCTTCCTTCCCCTCCACCACCGCCGCGCCCGCCCCTCTCACGAAACGACCTACGACGGCGGCACAAACGGCGCTCCGCGCGCCCTCCTCTACGCTATGCTTCCACGCTCGAAACGTGCCCAGCATCTCTATCGAGGCGTATCTTCTGCGCATCCTCAAATACTGCCCGACGACCAACGAGGTGTTTTTGAGCTTGCTTGTCTACTTTGATCGTATGAGTCGGAGAGGTCTTGGTGGGCCACACAGTTCGGGCCATGGGAGCGGGAGCGGGAGCAGAAGGGGAAGCAATGCCACCGCCGGCAGCGCCAACACGGAGAGGGAAGCTGGCGAGGGATTGTCGAAACTTGGCGGCATGGATTCAGCTGGTGGCGGCGCGGGCGCGGACAATAAGGATAAGGCATCATCCTCCTCGACTCCGAAGAGAGGCTTTGCCATCGACAGTTACAACGTTCACCGACTCGTCATCGCTGGCGTGACCGTCGCTAGCAAGTTTTTCAGCGACGTTTTCTACACCAATAGCCGCTATGCCAAGGTACGCCCCGATTTCGTCGCCGTGCCGTCGTTTTCCCTTTGTCGTCTCCGTTCGGGTCCCTGGTTGGCTGATTTTAGTCCCTCACCGTCTCCTTATCCCTTCCACGCACAACGCAGGTCGGCGGGCTTCCTCTGCACGAGCTCAACCAACTGGAACTGCAATTCCTCCTCCTCAACGACTTTTCCCTCGTAATCCCTCTGGAGGAGATGCAGCGGTATGCCGATCAGTTGCTCGTCTATGCTTCTGGCGCCGGCATCGGCGTGCCTGGCTTGCCTTCCTCGTTGGAACACCCACCGGCATCGTCGTCGTCCCCTAGATCTGGCGGCGAGCGTGAAGGGGAAAGGGAACGTGAGCATGAGCGGAGGAGGGAGAAGCAGACGGACGGTCGTGGTTCGGAGGTTCAGAACGATCGTGATCGGGATATGGCGGCGGCGAAGGAGGGAAAAAAGTCGAGGAGGAGGGAGAGGGAAAGAGAAGGAAGTAGTGAGGCCCGTGGTGGAGGAGGAGGAGAAGGAAGAGGGCAGCAGGTGCAGCGGATGGATGAGGATGGAGAGTCGCACCACCATCGTGCACAGCACCACCACCGGCAGCAGCAGCAGCAGCATGAGTTGCAGGCGCCAGGCGGAGACGTCGAGATGGATGGGTAGCCGGGAAGGTTAGGACGAGGAGCCCAGCCCAGCGCCGGGAGCGTGGCGTCGTCTTTCCTCTCTTTTTTTTCATCTTTCCATATCGCCGTCGTAATTTAGGTTTTACTCGCGCGCATCTGCGTGTTTCTTTCCCCCCAGCTCTTCTCGCCCTCCCCTTTGTTTGCCCTTTTTCGATCGTCCGAACGAACGGCTGGCGCCAGCGTCGCTCAGCGGATCGCGGTCGTCGTCACCGAACCACTCCTTCCTCTCACCACATACACCAGTCCGTCATGTCATGGCTTCACGTCACCCCACTTCACCTGCCTCACCTCAGATGTCTATCGAAGTCAGTCCGTCAGTCCGTCTGTCCGTCCGTCTGCTAGCCAGCCATCCATCCATCCCTCCATCGAGTTACCCCTCCATCCATCCCCTTACCCTCTGCTTTTTTGCTTGTTCAGGCCCCACCTCCGCGATCTTCTCCTCGTCGTCATCGTCCTATCTATCGTTTCTTACTTCTACCTGAAAGAACTCTTTTTCGTCCATCTCTTCGCGCCCTGCCTTTCGGCCTTCCTTTCGGCGAGTCGACTGTCTTCTTCTCCGTACGCCTCTTCGCTTTGCCTTCGTTTGGTCGAGCCGGACCGTAGCTCGGACACGAAGACCGGACAGGGACAAGCAGCGCGAGCACGTGTCACACATACACGCACGTGCCAAGCCAGAGGCAACGTGTGGGATCTTGGCAAACTATCACAATGCAATCCAGAGCTGGCTGCGGCAGGCGACAGGAACAGGGATGTCAATGACGCAGTTCGCCGTCGCCGCAGGCGATCGCCCTGACCAGAGCGGTTGGTTCCCCTGGCGACCCGTCGTCGTCGTCACGGCTTGTCGTCCAACAACCACCTGCGCCGGACAGGGTGACAGCTCCTATTTCGATGGACCGGGCGAAAGATGGCGACTCGTTTGAGCTACGTGACGTGCAACAACACCCAACGCCGTCCGTTGTTGACCGTGCGGCAGGCAGGGCAGGGCTGAGCGATTACGGCGAGCGACGTCGGTTGGTTGGTTGGCAGGCTGACCGTATCAACGTCAGCGCTGCCCAGCTCTTGTTTGGTCCGCTGCGATATCGGGACAAGTGACTGACGCGCTCAAACAAGAGCCCAGCTTCATAGACAAATCTCTTCCCTTCTCTCCATCGTCTCGTCGCCCCCCTTCTCACTTTTTTCCCTCACCACCACCAACTACCAGAGCGCCTTTTCTTCTTCCCGGCTGGTCCACCCGTTGACGCACGGTTCGCCTTTCTTCGGGGCTTTGTGGAGCGATTCACTCCTTTGTCCCGCACTCTTTGTCTCTTTCCCTTGTTTTTCGAAGACAGCACCGGCCGCCACACTCCCAACTTGCACGGCCTTTGTCGTCTCCGGCACTGTCCTAACTCCCTTGCTTCGCTCGACCCTTCCGTCCGGACAGCGTCACAGTCTTTACGCACCCTCACATCAACATCACCTGCCCTCTGGAAAGATCTACACTGGTTGCTCAGAGATCAGGCATCTCGTTCACCTCTCTCTCTCATCGCCTCTTCGCGCTCTTTCGTCGTTTGAACGCGACATCAGGCGACCCGCCAGCGGAGTGAAATCCTGTCGTACCTATCCTATTTTCGCACGTCCAATTACACTCACCCGGCCCCACCTACCCGACTGCCCACGGAAAATGTCAACGGCGACGCTCAACTACCGCCTCCCCTACCACCGTCGCCACAACGAACTGGTCGTCACGCTCACCAAACAGCAGAAACAGCCCCCTCCGCTGCCGTTCGAGCTCGCGGCGTACCTCGGACAGGAGGAGTGGTACAGTCGCGTCGGGGGTTTGATGAGGGTCCTTAGGCGGTGGGAGTGGAGCCGTGAGTGTCTCCACCGCCCGGCGTGGTTCGCGCTCGAAGAGAGGGGAGGACGATGTCATAAGAAAGCAGCGACCGGAGCGGACCCCGCGACTTTGCTAACCCTTTACGCCGCTCTCCGCCCGTCGTCTGATACAGTCTTTGAGCGCGTCTGGACCGTCGTCGCGCGTGAGTAGCGAGGGACGGACAGGTGGCTCCTTTTCGCAGCTCATCGTGGTGTCGTCGACGCTTTCTTTGGTTTCGTCCTCGTCGCCTCGTGAATGCGTTTTTTATCTTGACGAACCCCGTCTTACGTACCCCGCAGTTCTGGCCACCCTCATCCTGTAAGCCTCTTCCTTCCTTTTTCGACGTCAATTTTACGTTGCGTCCCATTGCTGAACACATTGTCCACCGCCCTCCTATCCTTCGCCGCGATGTGCACGCACCGACACAGCCCCTGGCCCCTAATCAGTGTCGCCGACAGAGCCATCCTGAACAACCACGGCATGCACTTTGCCACGGCCCGGCTCATCGGCTTTGGCATCCTTTTTGGCATCTTCATTGTCTTCTGGGTTCCCGTGCTCGTCTGGAATCGCATGGTAAGCTCGGTAGCGCTCCCCGTTTTCGAACGCTCGTTGGGCTCCCGAACCGGTTCTCCCCGGACTTGACTGACCCGGTGCGATCGATCGTCTTTCTCGCTTCATGTCATCAGGCCAAGGTCAAGACAAACGGCTTGGTTCGTCAGTTCACAGCTGCGGATGCAGCTCGCGGACCGCATTTCGCGGTAACGTGGAACATCCGGCCGAGTTCCTTTGCCAGGGCTCAGTGGGTATACAACGTTCTCCTGCGCCTGCCTGACGCGCTTGACGTACCTCGACTGGATGCTGAACTCGCTCCTCCCTCTTCCTCTGCGCTCATACCCGCTGACACCCCTCCCTTCGCATCAGCGCCGACCTAGTGATCACCCTCCCCGTAGTCCCCACTCCCTCTGTCTACGACCCAAATGCCTACCTTCCGTCCTATATCGCCGCCCGTCTACCCGGCTACGGCGCGGGAGCAGTGGACTTTCGCCTCGCGGACGAAAAGCAGGCCGGCGGACCGCAGGCGACTGAAATGACCGTCGTTGATCTCGGCCCGCCGCTGACTGACGGTGCTCCATCCGATACGCCACCGGTTAAGGAGCAAGAAAGGAGTTGGCCTTGGCGCTTGCGCTGGAGGAAGGAGCAGCAGGGGAGGGAGGAGATGGAGAGAAGGGCATAGAGAGAGGACTCGGTTTGGTCATCATGCCTTCTTCCCAACTCCGCTGCAGGACAGCGGTCCTCTTTCCCCTCCGTCTCTTGTTGCCGTTTAGCTGCGACCTCAGCGGCACAAAGGAGTAGTGCCCGGCAAAACTACCTCGTACGGCTCGACTGTTCGTCGTACGTCATCAACGTTCTTCGTGCGACGCGCAGCCTTGCATGTACATATCTCCCACTTTCCCCTCCGCTCTCCACACCCGCCGGCAGTGTCAGGGAGGACGACTTTTCCGCTCCGACGTTCTCACGTCGTTCTCTTTCTCGTTCGTCTCCCTTTTGGTCAATGTACATTGCTGTGATCGCCAAGAACATGCTTTCTTTCACTTGTACGCAAACCGGGAGTCATGACAGCGGTCCGGCCGCTCTAGTGGGAGAGTGAACTCTGTTAGACCTCCAGCGGGTCGTCTCTCTCACCCGTCGGAGCTGGCGAACATTGGTCGCAGGGCCAGGCTATCTGGTCATTCCCTTCCCCTCAACATTTCACTCTCACCTCGTTGAACAATGAGGAATACACGTGGGGCGTATATATGCTATGAACACTAGGAAGCGGAGGAACGATGGGGAGTGTGTTCCACGACAGCTGATCTTACGTTTAAAACCGCCGCGCCAGCTCGACGGGTGAGAACAGATGACCCGCTCGAGGTCCACCAGCTATGAAATGAGAAGGTACGGGTGCGACACAGGTTATGGTGGAGGCTTGCTCTGTGATGCTGATGTTGGTAGTCGTCTCTTGTCCTTCTTTACCCGAGCAGGGGGGAGAGGGGCGGTATATATACGCTGCGCGACCCTACTGCGGCGGGCCCCTGACAGCGACGCCTACCTCACGCGTACCGGGAGGGCAAGTCCAGGACATGGCCCGTCGTTTCACAAGAAGGTCGCCGATGAGTCGCCGCGGCTGGTGAGCCGGCTTCAGGCTCATCTTTGAAGACAAGCCAAAACTTCGACTTTCTCGAAAAACATTCTAATCGAGCTGGGTCGAGCAGAAAGTCAACAAGGTGTAGTCAACGACGACGACGACGGTGTGGTGGAAGCGATCAGACGGGCTGCTATGGAAGAGACGGTGGTATGAAAGAGGGAGGAACGCGTCGATTATAGGGTTAGGGTTATATCTCGCGCACGCGGCTGTTAGCGTGCGCGAGCGGAGTGCGCGAGCCGCCCAGCTCGCATACGCGACGTCCGAACAGAAGTCGACCTGACGTCTCGCTTTTTCTTCGCTGTCTTCTTTCCTCTCCAAGCTCCCTCAAGGACATCAACAAACCGACGGTTGATTAGACGGAGTCAAGGTGCGTCGCCATCGTCAGCACCGTCTTCGTAGTCGTAGCCGCCTTCGTCCGTCGGATAAGGACTGTTCGAGGACGAGAATCCTCACCCACGCGCCGTCTCCACATTCTCCCTCGCCCCGTCGCTCGCCCCCACCCCCCCCCCAACGCGTTCACGCCGTCTAGATGCAGATTTTCGTCAAGACCCTCACAGGGAAGACGATCACCCTCGAGGTGGAGTCTTCGGACACTATCGACAACGTCAAGGCCAAGATCCAGGACAAGGAGGGCATCCCCCCCGACCAGCAGCGCCTCATCTTCGCCGGCAAGCAGCTCGAGGATGGTCGCACCCTGAGCGACTACAACATCCAGAAGGAGAGCACTCTCCACCTCGTTCTCCGCCTCCGCGGTGGTGCCAAGAAGAGGAAGAAGAAGACCTACACGTGAGTTGGGAGGCGGAGGGCAGCGCAGCATAGCCGTGACCTTCTGTTCCAGGCGTCTTGTCTGACCCGATCTTTGTCATGTCGCCTCCTTCTCAACTTCAGTACCCCCAAGAAGGTGAGCTTGAACCATCCAAAGCGACTAACCACGTACAGTCTGTTACCGTCCTTTTCTTTTCCTCACCTTTGACGTTCTCATCACGTCCTGTCTCCACAGATCAAGCACAAGAGGAAGAAGGTCAAGATGGCCATCCTCAAGGTGCGTTCAATTATCTGTTCGACCGAATCTGATCGTCGCCTCTGTCCGCCGCCGTAAGCTCACTTGTTGCTCCGTTTGTATTGATCATCTTCAGTACTACCAAGTCGACTCTTCGGGCAAGATCAAGCGTCTTCGTCGCGAGTGCCCTTCGCCCCAATGCGGTGCCGGCGTGTTCATGGCCTGGCACAAGGACCGCCAGTACTGCGGCAAGTGGTGAGCACGGGCGTCGCGATCTGTTATCGTGGAGAGCGGGTGACGGCTCTGGTTGTGTTGGCTGACTGCCTTTGCTATCTCTTCCATTCGTCCTTTCTCAGCCACCTCACTTACCTCTTCGAGCCTGGCACCGCTCCCCCCAAGGCTTGAAGCTAGTATTCTGGAACGATCTGGCCATTATGTAGTCTTATTCTACATTCCCCTCTGCACTGTGCCCCTAGGTGAAATTCATGCCGTATGGCGGATCTATCCGATTGAATTCGTGCTCGCCGCTGTGATGGACATGGACGAGAGAGCGGCCCGACATGAGAGTGAAAGCAGGGGTGCGAGGAGCAGACAAAGAAGACTCTAGGCGACGCCTGTGGTTTTTGTGTTCTGTTCACTGACCCGACTGACGGGCGAAAGATTCCAATGTAGTCCGTTCACGCTCCTTAATTAGCGGCGTCTTCTGCGGCAAGGCGACCGAGCGCCAGTGACGGAGCGGTCGGTATTAGTGGCCACCACCACCTTCGTCCCAGCCCCTCCTCCTCCTCCTCCACTATCCTTTACCAACCCCCTCTGCCGTCTTCTATACCTCGGGCCGCTTCACGCCGTATCGCATGGCAGCAGCCACCGTACCTCCTCCCCCTCCATCGTCTGCCGACACGCTACGCCGACCCGCTACTCCCCCGACAACGACCCGCGTCCGATCGCTTTCCTCTCCCTCCTCCCCCGGCCCCTCCTTCTCCCCTTCGTCCCCCTCCGACACGCCCGCCGCCGCGACAGCTCGTGACTCTTCCTTCTGCGCCGTCTCATCCTCGCTGTCGCCGCCGCCACCACCACCGCCGCCGACCAGTCGGGTCCGCCAGGCGGCGCTCATGTTCGAGCGCCGCCTCAGCGAGGCAGGTGCTCCGCACGCGGGGCCGTCGCCGTCCCCGTCATCATCACCGTCCGACCCTTTCTCTTCCTCTTCCTCCTCCCTATCCGGCAGGGGCGGCGGCGTCGACGGCTCTGCGAGGAAGCCAGGCCAGGATCGCCAGGTGCTAATGCGCGCCAACCCGGCGTTTCGGAACGACGGAGGAGGAGGGGAAGGGGGAGGAGGAGGTGGAGGTGGTGGTGGAGCAGGAGGAGGAGGCGACGACGGGGTGCGCGATTTCGAGAAGCAGAACGGCGACGACGGAAGGCCTGCGTCGAGGACGTCGAGGTGAGCGCCCCTCTCTTTGCCCTCCCGCTTCCTTCACCCTTTCCATCGGCCGTCATCGCGGTTGGTCGGTCGCTTGCTCGCTGGCACGCACGTGAGGACATCGCCCGCTGACACGTTTTCTTCATTTCCGTGTCCGCTTTCGTCGCTCTTTTCCCGCCACCGTGACGGTCGCCCCTTTCTCGACTGACCGTTCATGCTACTAACACACGCAGCCCTGGTGAAATACCGTTCGCGCGGCCGCACAAGTCGCCCAGACGGTCTTCGCCCACCGCGTCTAGGATGGCATCGGCAGAGCTCGTCGTCAATCACGAAAAGTCGCCCATCGTCGGCGTCGGCGGGATCGACGAGGCCGTGGAGCGGATGACGCTCAACGGTGAAGATGGACGCTCCCTTTCGACCGACTCTCATGATATGCCTGGAGAGCGCGAGGGACCTCACGACCCCGACGGCAGCAGGGACGGCAATAGCTTCGCGCCGAGGCGATCAGAGTCGTCGTCCAGGTGAGCGATCAGTCGACCGACGTGGCTCAAAGTTGTGAAGGAGACTTCCCATCTCACAAGCCAGGGCTCCGCTCATCTCTTGCAGGGACGACGCGAGCGCAGCGCTTCTTGCGTCGCAGCTGTCCGAGGTTGGCTCTGCGATCCAGGAAATCCGAACGCTCGTCTTTCAAGCCGAGGAGAAGCGGCACATGGCCGCTGACCTCGCTGCGCCACCGCCGCCTCCGCCGCCGGCTTCGCTCGACGTGGCGGCGCTCTCGACGCCCAACGCCAAGTCCTCCTCTTCTTTCGCGCAGGACGCGGCCACGCCGGCGACGAACGAAGTGGACGTCCTGCTTATGCGTCTGGACGCTAAACTCGAGTCCGTCTCGGCGTCCCTCGCGTCCCTCGACTCGCGCTTCGCCTTCGTTCTTTCGGCTCGGCCGCCGCCGTCCTCGCCTCCTACCGCAACTGCAACAGCGACGCACGATAGCCCGCGAAGCATGCGACGGAGCAGTGCTGGCAGTCTGAACAGTTTCATGACCGCTGACGACGATCCGGGCGAGTTGAAGCGCAAGTACGACGAGGTTGTTGCTGAGTGGGAGTCGGTCAAGGGCGAGGTGGATACCCTGAAGGAGGAATTGAAGGAAGACAAATAGTGAGGAGTCGTCGTTGTCGTTGTCATTGTCGTAGTAGTAGTAGGACGAGCTGATTTGTTCCATCCCCGTCCGCCTTTTCCAGCCTCATGGTCTTCAAATCTGTAGGCGACCAAGCCGATGGCATGATGGATTCGCTGGAAAAGGCGATCACATTGGTGAGTTTTCCAGTCAGCTCGCTAGGGCGACGGACATCCATATCCGATTCGTCGTCGACCTCTTCCGCAAACCATTTTTGTCCTCCGTCGTCGACCTCTCCCGCAAACCATTTTTGTCACTCCGTCACATTCGCAGTGCCACGAGTTCATTTGGCAGGTGCGGCGCGCTCAGCGCGGCAGAAGTGGTACACCCCACGACAGCCCCGACAACTGGGCATGGCCCTCCGAGGTGGATTCGAAGACGTCGTCGGCCGACTTCTACTCCCTGCAAAAGTCGTTCAATGCCAAGAAGCACTATTACGCGCCGGCGTGCGAGAGCGTCCTCGCCGTCTTGGACAAGGGCGTACGAGAGCGGGCGACGAAGAACGGAATGGTCTTGCGCCGGTTCTCGGACATGAAGTCGAGGTGGAAGAACCTGAGGGAGAAGATGGTGAGGGTGGAGGGCGAGATGAGGGCCATCGAAGGCGTGCTCAAGGACAAGGAAGAACAAGGACGCTCGGCACTTCTTAGTCCCGCAAGTTCGACCGGCTCGAGCCATCTCATGACGCCGCCGAGCTCAAAGGTGAGCTTGCCGTCGAGCACTCCGAGCAGTGGCAGCAAGCCGCCTCTACGACCGAAGAGCCCTTTTCGCAAGTTGGTCAACCGGGGGACTGGCCCTGTGGGTGGGAAAAGCGCGTCGCCCCCGCCGACTATTCCCACCAAGAACCCACTGCGACGCACTTCCGACACTCTCGAGACCCCGACGAAGCCCCTGCGTCATCGCCATTCACAAAGCTTCAACGTCGGCGAGTCCCCCCACGGTTCGGCGTCCTCCCTGAGCCCGTGGACCGGTACAGGCACGTCGAGGGCCAAGACGCCCACCGGTCTGCCATCAAGCGCCTCCTCCGATTCGGCGAGGCCGCAATGGAACGCTTCGACGCGCGTCAAGTACGACGATCCTAGAAAATCTTCCATCCTTCAAACCTCACCGGGCAACAGCACGACGTCCCAAATTCGACCGGGCTCGCGGACCTCTCGTCTCATACGCGATTTCACCCCCCCGCCCGTTTCTTGGTCCGCGGGCAGTTTCTTTAGACAGTCGCAGCCGGCTCCGGCTCCGGCTTCGGACATGCCGGACCGGCCACCGAGCAGGAACACTTCGTCCGCGCTGTCGATCGGTCGTCCGCGCCAGTCATCGGGGAGTCGCATTCCGCTTCCCGCCGGCGCGCCGCAATATCTCAGCTCGTCCATGTCTGAGATGTCCCCGGAGGACATTGAGATGCTCCTGGCGGAAAAGGAGAGAGAGCTCGCCGCTCGTCCTGCCTCCTCCATGACGCGACGCGCCGTCAGCCCGACTGGCTCGACGTCGTCGATGGGCGGCGCAAGCCGCACCTCCACTGGCTCCAGGATCCCCCGGTTAGCTCTTCCTTCTGAAGGCTCTACGCCTTCTTCGCCCACGCTGTCCACCTCGAGCCGGATGCGTAGCGTGAGCCCGGCTTTCTCCAACGCGTCCTACGCCTCGTCGGTCACCACGTCCGGCCGTTACGGTATCTCCGCTCGGCCGCTGCAGACGCCCGAGCCACAGATCTATGCCCGCGCTCAACGACTGTCCATGTATCAAGGAGGCAGCCCTTCTTCTCGACTGATGCAGCGTCCACCCCGATCGACCTCGCGACCGCCCGTGACGGGCGCGCCTTCTTCTGCTTCGTCGAATTACGGCTCTCCCAGGAGCGTGCCGCGATCGAGGCCGACCACGCCTTCGTCCGTCGCCTCTTCGTCCGTCGCTCGAGGACCACTGTCGCGTGATGGCACCATGTCCCCTTCCGAGCTGAGCGTGAGTGGCGTGCTCGAGTACGTGCCCAACTCGCAGGACCCGCTGGACCTCGAGGTGGCACGGATCGCCAACTCGCAAGGCATCCGGCTCGAGCGTGTCGATCCGCCTCTGAAGGGCCCGGCGACAGCGTCGGAGAAGGGCGACAACCAAGCGAGGTACATGTTCGGTAACAATGGCAAGGTCGTCATGTGTCGCTTCTTGAGCCTGCACAGGCCCGCCGGAGTCAAGGGTACGGGCAAGGCCAAGAAGGTGCTCGCCAGGGTTGGCGGAGGTGAGTGGACCCTTTTCCCTTTTCGCCGTGGAGGTTTCGTCGCTGCTGCCGGAGGTGGGAATGTTGTTTTCCTGGTAAACGTAACCGTCACTGACCGTACGTGCCGCGTACCGTCTCCATGCCATCATGCAGGCTGGCAAGACCTCGAAGTATGGCTGCTGTCGCGTCAGCTCTAAGCGGCGCTCGATCCCTATCGGTCTATCCGTCGCTGGGCCGTCCTTGCGCTGCTCATCTCCTCTCTCATCCTTTCAGGTCGCTCTCGGCCGAGGAGCGGAAGCTCGTATGATACCCTTCCCGCCCCCCGGGTCGTACACACATCCCATTCTCACGCTCCACATCCATCCATCCATCCATCCATCCATCGTCCCGCATCATACGCCATGCCGGTCCACCGTAGTTTGTTCTCTGGCTCATCCAACCTCCCTTTATGTCCCATCATCATGTTTATCCTCGATTTGGTTGCTTCACCGATCAGATCGTATTTCTCGCTCGCCACAATTTTATTTTGGCTTTCAACCGAATCCCATCCATCCATCCGTCCATCGATCGACCACGTCTTCGCGCATCCATCCCTGTTGTACCACACCCAGTCTTTCTCGCCGCTTCCTCACCTTTGTCAAGAAGCAACTCTTTTTTTCGCCCTTCTGGATCCTTGGCCCAATCTCTTGCGGAAAAGAAGAAAAGGAAAGGAAAAGGAGGGACGAAAAGGGTCGAAAGGGCGGGCGGGACCGGGTATTCTTTCATTTCTCCTTCTCGCCACCCGAGGCGAAGCCAAGCCGAGGGTGAGGAATCTTCGAAAGGCCGAAAGGACAGCCGAGGTGAAGCGAGCGGACTAGCGCGCGGGAGAGAGAGACACACAGAGAGAGAAAGAGAGAAGAGAAGAGAAGAGAAGAGAAGAGAGAGGGGAACACGGTGGAGAAGAGGAAGGGAAGGGAAGGGAAGGGAAGGGAAGGGGAGAGGCGCGAGAGCAGACAGACACATGCGATACCGAGGTCTCCCAAGACCGTCGACGAAAGGAGCCGTGGGGAACAGGACGCGTGAGCCGCGCCGGGGGGGGGAAGAAGAGGAGTGCGCGGACCGACGGAGCGAGACGAGATGGGACGGGAGCTAAGCAAGATGGGATGGCACGGGCGAGAAAAAAAAGAAAAAAAATGACTCGATCTGTATCGTATCATAAAGACGCAGGAAATAGAATGGGGCGAGGGCGAAGTCGAGATGCGCCGGGGGATGGATGAGGAATATGAAGTAAGCATACTTGAGGAAGAAAAAAAAGATTGGAATATTTTTGTCCTGGGCGTCAATGCGGCCGTCGAGATGTAGAGATGAGTGGTCGCGACGGGAGGGGGGATTCTTGCAAAAGCTGGCCGACGACGGCGAGGGGGCGGGGCATGAGGATGGAAAGGCATGGCGATGGGTCCGAGTCGACGTCACTCGTTCTCGTCGACAAAGATTTCCTGCAGGACGACGACGATGACGTCGAGCGGGGGAGGAAGAGGCGAGCGGGGAGGGATGAGCGAAAACGCGGACGACAGACTTGGATCGCGGGAGGGCGGGCGAACAAACACGCACTCGATACCGGTTCAGGACGGTCTCGACGGCCCTACACTGAAAGGTCATGTCCTGCAACGACATCGCTCCCGTCCCCCCATCCTCTGATGGCGGTGGGCTTAGCAGCGTGGGCCCAAAGACGATGGCCAAGTTGGACGCTGACATTGAGTTTACAACCTCGTGTTCTTTGACCCTGTCGACGGCGGCGAACGACGGACGATCAGCCGGCGATCTCGAACGGAACGCACGGGCGGCCAGTCGGACTCACTTGTCCAGATGAGACATGAGGAACTTGAGCGTCGCATAATTGGCGTCAGGCAGCTCGTTGACGCGTTCGTGCAGCCGAATCTGTCGCAACCGTTCGTTCTCGATCTCTGCTCGTCCGCGTCGAGAAGAGGAGAGAATTCGACGATCAGCTCACGTCCATCCGTGATCTGCGCGCGACGGCCGGAAAAGGACAACACAGAGGTGAGAGACGGGGACAGGAGCTCACTCGCGGCGTCGATGAAGCCTTGGTACAAGTCAAAGGTCAGCAGAGGTTCCGGGAGCTCGCGGAACCAGAGTTTGAGGACGCCAGAGACGTTGTTGATGTCGGCGACCGCTTCGTCGGCTCCCAGGTCGATGTTCTCGACGTCTGCCACAGAAAAAAGAAAGAGTGGAGAGGGCATACATCCACGTCCACCGTTCAGTCGCTGCGCTACATCGAAACCAGTCTTCTCCGAGCTAAACCACGCTCACCGGCATCCAACTTGGCCTTGAGCCTCTGCACCTTGCTCGTCGTCCCACTAAGCCGATAGATGCCGGTGGTCTGCAGACCGTGAGCCTCGATAAGCTGTGCGCACTTGACGAGCACGAGCGGCACCTCGACGTTGTCGCGCAGCATCTGCTCCGACAGCTCCACGCCAAAGATCGGTCGATGCGGAGGCTGCTGACTGGCGACGGTCTGCTTTGAGCGCGAACGCGGCACCGGCGGGTTTTCGACCTGCATGATGGCGTGCAAGAGAGCACGGTTCGAGCGAGCGAGTCAGACGTTGGCTAGCTAGCGTTCCAAGGGAGCGAAACCGGCGCCGAGCCGAACCGGGACAAAGACTCACGAATCCTTGCTCGAACGGCCCTTCTCTTCGCGGGCCTCTCGACGGGCCCATGCTGGACGCGACGGCGTAATTCTGCATGAAGACTTTGAAGTCGGCTCGGTTGTCTATCGCCTCGACGGCCGCTTTCAAGCCGATGCCTGCACGGATCGACAGAAAGTGAGTGTGTGGACGGCAGTGAGCCACACGTCGTCGACTGCTCACCGTCGTCCTTGCTGACCGGACTGATGGACATGCCGTCGGAGAGGCTGATGCTCTCGTACAAGAACGCATAGCGCGTCAGATGGTACTGCGTTCCGTTGTCGATCTCCTCGGCGGTCTCCTTGAGCGCTCGGAGGACGCGCGGGAGCTGGAGGTTGAAGTACTCCTGTCGGATCTTTTGCGTGGAGAGGACCTGCTGTCGGAAGGCGTCGGAGGCCGTCGACGTGCGCGCTCGTGCCTCCTCCTCCTGTCGAAGCATCTGTGCGGGCGGGCGCGATATCAGCCTGGTTTGCGAATGCCAACACGACTCGGAGCGAGCGCACCTGCTGAGGGTTCTTTCCCTTGAACAAATTGCCTCCCTTGGCGATGGCCTTGCCGAGGGTGCGCTTGCCGCCGCCGCTCTGCTGTCCAGGATGGATGGCGGACTCTTTCATGCTCTCGCCTGATTTGAGCACGAGCACCCTTTCCAGGTCCTCGGCTGTTTGGTCGAACCGCGCTCGAGCCTGAGAGGCGGAAAGGCAAATGGGGTGAGCGAGAGCACCCGCGGCGGACGGTCCGACGGTCCGATGGCCGAACGAGAGAGAGAAAAAGAGAGAGAGAAAGAGAAAGAGAAAGAGAAAGAGAAAGAGAAAGAGAAAGAGAAAGAGAAAGACAGAGAACAAATCGCACCTTCTCCGTCGCCATCTCACTCTCAACAAGCGTCCTCTCCATCCTCTGTCCAATCTCCTTGCTCGCCTTGCGACTCTTATCAACCTCTTTGACAAGCGTCGTCAGCTCGTCGCTCATCTCTGACAGCTTTGCGGCGAATCGGAGTCGGTTGTCGGCGACGGTTTCGTGGGTTCGGAGAAAGGACATCCATGAGGTGACGTATGTGCTGCGGGCGGACAGACGGCGGATGGACGGAAGGAGGGAGGGAGGGAGGGAGGGAGGGAGGGAGGGACGGACGGACGGACGAACAGACGAATGAACGAACGAGGGTGAGCATGACGACGGACGGACGGAGACCGAAGGAGACCCACCCAGCCTTTCCCTCATTCATCCCATAAGCCTCGGCGGTACCCTTAGCAAGCTTTGCCAAGCTGCGCGCGTACTCTTCTTCCACGGCTGCTCTCTTCTTGAAGAAGACGGATGCTTCCTGCGAGGCGACGAGGCGCGGCGAAAGCGGGTGGGGTGCAAAAGAAAGAAAAATAGGAAGCGCGTTGGGTGCAAAAGAAAGAAAAGAAAAGAGCAGGTCGGGGGCAAAGGCAAAGAAAAGAAAAGGAGCGCGTTGGGTGCAAAAGAAATAAAAAAGGAGCAGGTGGGGTGCAAAAGAAAGAAAAGAAAAGGAGCGCGTTGGGTGCAAAAGCACGAAAAACAACAAAAAGTCAGGACTTGCTTGGGCGAGCGGGGTGGACGTCGCGGGACGCACCCGGCATGATACCATAGACTGCTTGATCCGGTCTAGGAGGAGGTCTTTTCCACACTGTACGAGGATGGGAAGGAGGGAGAGAAGGAGAGAAATGAAATCAGGGAAGGGCATACAGAGGACTCGATGAACGGAAGAAGGAAGGAAGAAGGACTAACATCCAAATCGCATAGCGCCCGGAGAACGCCATCGTCGAACGTGGTGGGTACGACCTCGTCCGGGACGGCCGATTTGGCGGCATCGGCACCTGGGTATCCAGCGGCGCCGGGGAAGCCACCTATACCTATGCCGAGTCCCTGGTGCGCCGCGGCGGCGGCGGCGATGGTGCTGGGAGGAATGCCCTGGGTGGAGGTGCCGTTTGTGAAAGCGGTGGTGGAGGAGGAAGAAGGGGCCGCGCCGGCGTGGTGGCCGCGAGCGGAGAGGGGAGACAGGGGGACAGAGGAGTGTTGGGAGGAGGAGGCGGAGGCGAAGGGGGCGACGACGGGGCTGCCGACCATTGTCGTCCTCCTCGAATCGCCGTCGCCGTCGTCGTCGTCGGCCGCGGCGGCCGACCGGGGATACTCGCTCGCGGAGCCGCCAAGGTCGTCCCAGCCGTCTGGCGTGGAGTCGCCGCCGGACATGAACCTCCTCCTCGTCGCGGTGCCCACTCCACCGGCGTTGCTGTCGGCGGGGTTGGGAGAAGCGGACGCTGGCCAAGAAGCTTTGTCAATGCTGCCAAGCCTCACGGTGCCCGCCGCATTCGGCCCTGTTCCCGTTGCTGGTGCTGCCGGGGAGGGGGCACCTGCTTCAGTGTCGGCACCGGCAGGCCTCATGGAGTGAAGAGAGGGCCTGGAGGGGAGCCTGGAGAGGGAAGGAGAGGACGGGGAGGGGGAGGGGGCGGCGGTAGGAGAGTTGGCGGGGATGGTGGGCGTGGTTGGGGAAGCCATTTGGATTGGAGCGGGTTCGTTTGTGGTTTGTGGTTTATCGTTTTATCGTTTATCGTTTGTCGTTTTTCGTTCGTCGTTCGTCGTCCGTTCGTTCCTTCTTTCCAACCGTGCTTCCTTTCTTCCTTCCTTCCTTCCTTCCTTCCTATCTTCTTTCCGAGGGATGTGAGCTGGCTTGTGACGATCGTCCGACTCGTACGCGGGCCGTCGGTGGTGGTAGGAAAGCGGGCGGCCACGTC
Organism: Peribolospora baueri; assembly: GCA_029717555.1. Taxonomy (NCBI): domain Eukaryota; kingdom Fungi; phylum Basidiomycota; class Peribolosporomycetes; order Peribolosporales; family Peribolosporaceae; genus Peribolospora; species Peribolospora baueri. The sequence goes on along the minus strand of JAMDHS010000044.1, from coordinate 114,945 downwards.
GGAGCCGGTGTGGGGAGGAAGGGAGGGAGAAAGAGGAGTTGGTGGGAGGGAGAGAGAAGGCAAGTGGAGTGGTAGTGGTGCTCAGACGGACCGAAGGTCCATCTATCTAACTAACTATCTATCTCTCTATCCCACTCCAGCCGTCGTCTTGGCTCGTCAGTCTCGTCGCTCGCTCCACGACGCCGGCCGAGTGCCGCAGCAGCACGCCAACCGAATGGATTGCCTCTCCTCGACGCGCGCCCGCGTCGCCCTAACCCTAGGTAGCGCGAAGCCAGATGCGAGATGCCAGCTGCGGCGCAGGTGGTATGTGCACGTGATCAACTGCAACGGCGACAAGGGCGGGCGATAGAGGGGACTAGAACGGGGTTGTAAGCGCGAGCACGGCTTGCTGCGGCGATGCTGCGGCGGGAGTTCTCTGGCACGGCGTGGTCGGTGGAGTGGGCGTCGGTGGGCGGCGCACACGGTGGTCGTCGCTCGTCGTCGTCCGTCCGTGGCAGAGGCAGAGCAACCAACCAACGGTCCACGAGCTCGTGCTTGTCCTCGTCATAACCCTGTCTACGTCCGCGTCCTTCTCCCACTCACCACCATCATCACCACCACCACCACCAACGACGACCACGACGCCCTTTCACCACCGACGACGCTCCCTCGCCTCCCCTCCGCCTCCGCCCATCCCCCTTCCACGCTCGTTGCGCGACGTCCTGCAGGCCCACCTCGACCTCATCAGACCACATCAGACCTCATCAGACCTCGTCACGCCAACACCACACCCAACATCACACACACCACACCAACACCAAAACCAACACCACCATCGTCCCACCCCTTCCTTATCGCCCTCGCCCGCTTCCTCCCGGCGTAGCGTCGCCGTGACGTCCTTCCTTCCTCTCCCATCCACCTTCCTCCATCCCACAGTCTCCCCATCCATCCCTCCTCCCTCTCCCCTTCTTCTCTCCCTCCCTCCTCCACCATGACCTCTCCCTCCTCACGACCCTCCCTCATTCGCCATCCTCACGACTTCACCGGCGCACAGCCCTACTCCCTCAACGGCGCCGCCCCCCGCTCTTCCGCCGCTGCCTCCGCCTCTGCCTCTGCCTCTGCCTCCGCCTCCGCCTCGACCGTCGACCACCATCTCAGCTACCGACGAGCCGATGGCAACAACAACGCCGACGCCGCCATCGACGACGACCTCGACCTCGACCTCAACCTCATCCCTCAGCGCAGCGCACCTCCGCCTCCTAAAAAGGAACAGCAACAGCCCCGCCGTCCTAGCCGCTCATCCGTCCTCCCCTCTTTTTCTTCTCAGCCCGTCCCTGCCTCTCCTCGCGACCACCACGCCGCCCTGCCCTCTCGCACACCTTCCATCCCTCCTCCTCCCCCTCGTGCCCCTAGCATGTCCGCCACACCCTCCTCCTCCTCCTCCTCTTCCTTCCCCGCCTACCGATCCCCGCCCGCCTCCGCCGCCGCCGCCTCGTCTTCCTCCCCTTACTACGGCACCATGCCCAGACAGGCCCCTCCCAGGCCCTCCGACCCGCCCCAGGGCCTCCCCGACTGGGCCCGCGGTCCCCAGAGCGCCAGCGTCTACCAGTCCTACAATACCGTAACCTCCGCCCCCGGTTATGACGCCGCCGAGAACGACGGCTACTCCCCTGGCCCTCGCGCTCCCGCCAGCGCCACCTACCCCTACGACTCGCCCCCCTACAGCGCAGGCCCCGCCTACACCACCAGGGGCTCCGGCTCCAAGGGCGGCGCCGACGGAGGCAAGAGCTTCAAGGGCGTCTTTGGCAACTTTGTCAGCTCCATGAGCGGTCAGTCCCTCGCTTCGTCTTTCCCCTTTTACGCATGATCGTCTCTCATCTCTCCTATTCTTCTTCTTGCAGACGCCTTTTCGCAACCCAAGAAGGTCCAGATCTCTTCGCCTTACGATCCCGTTCACCTCACTCACGTCGGCTTCAACTCGGACACCGGAGAGTTCACCGTGAGCCCCCCGCCCATTCCATCGCGTCCCACGACCCGACGACCGCCCACTGAACCGACCTCTTTCCTCCCTCTCTCCCCCCCTCCAGGGCTTGCCCAAAGAATGGCAGCAGCTCCTCCAAGAGTCGGGCATCTCCAAGCAGGAGCAAGAGGCCAACCCGCAGGCGGTGATGGACATAGTCGCCTTCTACCAAGATACCGCCGCTATGGGCGGCGACCACGACGTCTGGAAAAAGTTCGGCGGCGCCAAGGCCGCCCATCAACAACTTCCGCCGATTAGCATCAGCGCCACGTCGCCGTCGATGGGCAGCGATACCAGCAGGCCCGGCACCACCGTCGGGAGCGGCGAGCCGTTGTCGAGGGAGAGGAGTGCCAGCAGCAGCGGCGGCGGTGCCGGCGTCGGCGTCGACATCGAGGGCGGAGGAGCTGGAGGCAAGAGCCTGTATGAGAAGCCGGTGAGTGGGGCCTTGTGTCGAGGCGAAGATAGAGTTTGTTCGAGCCATTGGAGGATCGCTTACCCGGGTAGCTTTCCTTCGTTCTCCACCAGCGAGCGGCCCCCCCGCCGCCTCCTGGAGGACGCAAAGGGCCTCCCGCGGCCGTCCGGCCTCCGCCCCCCGCTCCCAGTGGGCCGCCTAGCGCACGACCCGCGCCCTCGCCTTCTCCCGCCGCCGCCAGGTCGCCTCTCGACCGATCCTACTCCACCCGAACGCCGTCCACCCAGTCTCCCCTCGAATCCAAGCTCGACCGGTCCGCGTCCCAAAAGGTCGCTGGTGCCCCTGGCCTCGCCGCAGCAGCAAAGTCCCCCTCGGCCGGCGTCGGCGCCTCCAAGTCGGTCACCAAGCACGCCCCCGCCGCCCCAGGCGCGCCTCCCACCAAGGCCACCATCACGCCCGGACCCGCGGCGCCGGGCCCGGCGTCGGGACCGGGAGCGACGCCGAGGAGGCGGGAGAACAAGAAGTCGACCCTAAAGGACTCGGACGTGATCGCACGCTTGCAGGCCATCTGCACGGACGCCGACCCGACGAAGCTGTACAGGAACTTGGTCAAGATTGGACAGGGGTGAGTCGGCGCGCGTCATCATCTCACGTCCGCCATGCTCATCCATGCCATGCCATCCTCTTTCGGCCGCACAGCGCGTCCGGTGGCGTCTATACCGCGTACCAAGTCGGCACGAACCTGTCCGTGGCGATCAAGCAGATGAACCTGGAGCAGCAGCCGAAGAAGGACCTGATTATCAACGAGATTCTCGTGATGAAAGAGTCGACACACAAAAACATTGTCAACTTTATCGACTCGTTCCTCTACAAGGGCGACCTCTGGGTGGTGATGGAGTATATGGAAGGTGGATCGCTCACCGACGTTGTCACGTGCAACATCATGACCGAGGGACAGATTGCAGCGGTTAGCAAAGAGGTCCTTGAAGGTCTTGCTCACTTGCACGCCCATGGCGTCATACACCGCGACATTAAGAGCGACAACGTGCTGCTCAGCATGGTTGGGGATATCAAATTGAGTGAGTCGCACGTCCTGGTCGTCGTGCCCTTGACTCGTGTTTAACCTTGCTTACTCTGCCTCCGCCTCCCACAGCCGACTTTGGCTTCTGCGCACAGATCGGAGAGTCCCAGATGAAGCGGACGACGATGGTGGGTACGCCGTACTGGATGGCGCCCGAGGTCGTGACGCGCAAAGAGTACGGCCCCAAGGTCGACATTTGGAGCTTGGGCATCATGTGCATCGAAATGGTCGAAGGCGAACCACCGTACCTGAACGAGAACCCGCTCCGGGCTCTATACCTCATCGCCACCAACGGCACGCCCAAGATCAACAACCCGGAGAACTTGAGCTCCCTTTTTAGGGACTTTCTCAAAACTAGTCTCGAGGTCGACGCAGAGAAGCGACCGACCGCACTCGGGTTGCTCGAGCACGCCTTCCTCAAGCGCGCCGAAAGCCTTCGTACCCTCTCTCCGCTCATCAAGGCCGCCCGGGAGACGGCTAAGAAGTGAGAGAGCGACCGCTTCCACAGTAAGAATGCGGGCAGGACCTCGCGTTCAACGTCGATCGGACCGGACCGATCCATCGATCGGCTCGGAAATGCCCGCGCCCTGTCTGTCTGTCTACCTCGCCTCTTCGGATGGATACCCCGCCCTGCCCCTTCCTTTCTCCATGGACCTTTGTTCGCCTCAATAGACGGATCGGATGCGGATTCGATCAGATCACCCCCCCTCCCCCTGGCCCGTATTCAGCTTTTTTTTCTTTTTCTTTTTCTCCGTCATTCCTTCTTCGCTTCGCTTTCGCCCTTGCCGACGGCGCCCCGCCTCGTCTCGCTCGTACGTTCGGGCGAGCGGATCCGGGATGGATGGATGGGAGGGATGGATGACGGACGGACGGACGGTGGGCGAAGAGGCACAGAGACGTCTTCTCGTCGGCTCGGCGGTGGTGGTGTCAGATGCACCCTATGTCATTACATGTCCTCCTTTCGATATTCGGCTTCTCGCTCTCTATTCCCCCCTCGTCTTTTCCACGTGAACGCTTTCTGCCGTCCGTCCGTCCGTCTTTTATTTTCTTGTTTCTCTCCCCCACCCTTTCCTTCCTTCCTTCCTTCGCCCAGCGTTCGCCGCCCCTTCCTTCCTTCCACCTCCGCCGCCGGTCGCCGTCCCTCCGTTTTCCGTTTCGCCGATTTCTCGTCCCCGGGGGCGACTCGGCTCATGATGACATGTGTTTGTCCGTCCCGTCGCCTGCGTTCCCTTCCGTCCGTCCGCCCATCGCCGCGTGCGTCTCGTCGTGTTCCTTCTCTTCCCACCATCTACCTACACAGGCCATTCGGCTCGTCTCGTCTCGTCTTCTTTTCTTGTTCCTTCCTCCTTCGTCCCTCATGTGCCCCTCCCGCCCTTTCGTTCGTCCCTCTATCACGTATCGATCGGTCGAGTTCAATGGAATATTTCGCGCCGGGACGGGTATGTGTAGTTACGAGTACGAAGAAGCGAAGGAAAGAAAAAAAATGTGCCCCACCCATGTGACCGCGCAACCCACCGCCTCCGCCTCCACCGCCTCCACCTCCGCCTCCGCTAGGAAGGAAGAGGTGGATGACGGGAAGAGGGAGACAGGAGGGCGCGGTGTCTACCGGGGACAAGAAAAGGGGAACAAACAAATGCCCCCCGATTTTCTGCAATCTTCGCTAGCCACAAAATGAGGGAGACAGGTGGGCTGTATGAGCCTGTGGTCCCAGAGTGTCAGGAGCGGACTGGATGGAGGAGGAAGGAGAAGGACGTGAAGGAAGGGAAGGGAAGGGAAGGGAAGGGAAGGGAGTGTATTGCTTGGCTTGTGGTCGCTGTTCGCTGTTCGTCGTTCGTTGCTCGTTGTTCGTTGCTCGCCTTCGTTGCTCGCCCATGGTGCGTGGTGCTGCTGTGGGAGCGGGCGAGGAAGAGCGAGGCGGGCGATAGCGAGGTGATGAAGAAGAAGAAGAAGAAGAGCGACGGTGGGTAAACGCGCCTATCGCCGCATCTATCCATCCAGTTGGCAGCTCGCTACGCTACGTCCGCGTGTCGCCGTGTGTGCCCATGCATACGTGGATGTCACGTGACGCGCGCCGTTCCTTTTTCCCGCCGACGGGTTTGTGCGTGCGTGTGTCGCGGTGGTTGGGTGAGAGTGAGACGCCGTCGGCCTGTGTTCTGTGCGGGTCGAGCGGATCGTCGAGGACGGAGTCGACTTCTTTTGTCTGGCTGCTGACTCTTGCTGACCCACTCATTGACGGCGGTGATCGCTTCCATCTTCATCTCCACGATCACCACCACCATCTCCTCCCCCGTCAGAGACGATCCAACGTCGCCCAACGCACGGCTCCCCGTCGACGGATGCCGCTTTCGAGCGACGACGACGCCCACGTCGATTCTCCCAGCCCTCTCTTCCTTTCTTCCCACCACCATCTCCAACTTATAGACCCTAGACACACCTCCCTCCCGCAACCTCGTTCAACCCCCGATTCCCTTTACCCCCGGCCCCGGCCCCGGCCCCCGCCCCGATCCCGATCTCGATCAACGAGCGTGGGCCACACCGACACCGACACCGACATCGGCACCGCCACCGACACCGACGGCCGAGAGCCACCCCCGCCACCACCCCGGCGCCCGCACCCCTCTTCTGCCGGCAGACTCAAGAGGGCCAGGGGCATCGTCGAAGACGGAGACGACGCCGAGAGCTGCTACGCCAACAAGCGATCCGCCAGCGACGAGCCCGAGCCGCTCGAAGAAGGAGACTCCTTGGCAGCACCCTCCTGTTCGCCAGTCGATCGTCGCCCGCCGCTGTTTCCCTCCCTTGTCTCTTCCCCCTCCTCCTCCCTCACTTCTCGTCCACCCTCTCCGACTCATCGCCACCTTTTCACCCCGTCGACGATGACTAACACCGCCTCCTCGCCCGTCACGGCACCTCGTGCCCACCCCGACGCTAAATCCGATCGCGCCGTCGACTCGCTCATGGACGACAAGTTCTCCCTTGACGACGCCGCTGCCGCTGCCCATGCTCAAGCTCTCCCCACCCCCTCGTCCATCGGCCAATCTCCCTCGCCGTCCGACCGGGACCGGGACCGGCCGCCGTCGTACGAACCCCAAGCGTCCACCGGCGAGCCAACCGTCGTGCCCGCGCCCTCCGCTGCCGAGCAGCTCTCCTTGCTCGAAGCCGTCCGCGCCCTCCAGCCGACGCCCGGCCAGACCTGGTACCTCCTCTCGCGCGCCTGGTACAGGCGCCTCCAGGCCGCCCTCGTCGGCGATCCCGCGTCCAAGGAGGAAGGCAACATTAGCATGAACGACGTCGGTTCGATCGACAACACGGACATCGCCCAAGATGTGGGCGCCGAAAGCAGGTTGAAGGCGGACTTGATGGAGGGGGTAGACCTGGAGATCGTGGATCAGCAGGCTTGGCTCAAGCTCGTGTCTTGGTGAGTCGTCGACGAGGCGATCCAGACCAGACGACGTGTCGTCCTTGCTCACCTTGTTCTCTTCGTAATAGGTACGGCTGCAAAGGTCCCGTCCTCCCTCGCGCCGTCCTCCGCATCGGCGCCGGCGGGCCTTGTCAAGTAGAATTCTATCCCCCCGTCTTCACCATCTTCCGCGCCCTCGCGCCTAACCAGCTTCCCGCGCCGGCGCGAGAGCAGAGCGAGGCCAGGGCCGCTCCCACCCTCTCCCTCACCCGCACGGCCACCGTCTCGACGCTCATCGCCAACGTCCGCCGCCTCCTCAAGCTCGGCGAGCATGACGAGTTCAGACTTTGGAAGCTGCCGTACGCCAACGACGCAGGCCTGATCCAGTCCGAGGGCCGCTCGAGCTTGTACATCGGCGCCGACTCTATCGTCGGCCTCGGGGCCGGTGGCGAGGAGTACGATGCCGCAGAACTCGTCCTTCCCAGCGCGGAGAAGCTCCAGGACAAGGAGCTGGACGAAGATATGCGGCTGGCCATCGAGATGCGCTCTTCCGACGGACAATGGCCCACCGACGTCCTTCGCGCTTCCAGGCGCACCTCTGCCGTCCCTTCGCGCGTCGGCACCCCTTCCGACGGCCCTTCCTCCACCGCCTTCTCCTTTGCCCAAGCCGGTCCCGACCACTTTGCCCGCCTTCAGCAAGCCGCACCCTCCCGCCCTTCCTCGACCGCCTTAGATGGACCTTCGAGGCCTGCGACGACGACGACCGCGGCGATGCGCGTGACGAGGAGCAAGGCTCGCTCTGATCGCACGCCTGGCCTCAGGGGATTGGTGAACCTCGGCAACACGTGCTTCATGAATAGCGCCCTGCAGTGTCTTAGCAACACTGCCGAACTGCAGCAGTACTTTGAATGTGAGCCTTGACGAATCTCCGACCTGCGCCGTTTCGTCTGGCTCGCTCCTTCAGATTCTCATCGTCCGTCGCGCTTGTTTTTTTTTTTTTTCGGGGTGGCCGGGGGGGCCTTCGAATGATTCGAACGATGGTACAGCCAACGTCTATAAAGAGGAACTGAACCCTGACAACCCGCTGGGCATGAACGGCCTCGTCGCCGAAGCGTTCGGCTCTCTCATCCACGAGCTCTGGTCCGACACTGCCACCGGCTCGATCGCGCCTCGCAAGTTCAAGAACACTCTCAGCCGCTTCGCCCCCTCGTTCTCCGGCTACCAGCAGCACGACAGCCAAGAGCTGCTAGCCTTCCTCCTCGACGGCCTTCACGAGGACTTGAACCGCGTCCTCAAAAAGCCCTACATCGAGGTGCCCGACTGGGAAGGCGGCGGCGATAAGCAGCTCGTCGAGTTCGCCAAGACGCAATGGGAGATGTATAAAAAGAGGAACGACTCGGTGATCGTCGACTTGTTTCAGGGCCAGTACAGGAGCACACTCGTCTGTCCCGAGTGCCAGAAGGTGGGGGGAATTTTGTTTTGAGTCGAGTCGAGACGGTTGTTTTCATTCTCCGCGCTCCCATCCCCGCTCTCCCTGCCTGCCCACAGGTCTCCATCAAGTTCGACCCATACCTATTCGTATCACTTCCCATCCCGCTCACCAAAAAATGGTCTCACGTCCTCCGGTGGATCCCTTACGATGTCAACGAGCCTCGTCGGCAGGTTCGAATCGAGATGCCGGTCACGGCGACGATTGCTCAGATGAAGAAGAAGCTTGGCCGGTTTTTTGGTGTTGATGGCAAGAAGGTGAGCTGGCTTGGGGTTGTTTAGTCGATGGGATCGGATGGAACAGGTCGCTCACACACCTCATCTCATCTCATCTATCTCATCTTATTTCATCTCGCGCAGATCGCTGTGGCCGACGTGTACAACCAAAAAGTCTACAACTGGTACAACGACTTCGTCCCCGTGACGGAGATAGGCTCGCACGACGTCGCCTATGCGTTTGAACTGCCCGTCGAGTACACGCCCGCAGCGAGGCCCAAGAAGACAAAGTTCAAGGTCAAGGCATCGAGTCGGGTCTTCACCTTTGGCGGCATCAGCAAGGCCTCCGAGCCGTCAGACGACGAGGACGACGTGCCCGACGAGGACGTCTCTCTCCTTCCCGTTTTCCACGCTCACGCCTCACCCCAGACCAAGCACGGTAAGGCCTCATCCCACCTCTTCGGCCACCCCTTCGTCGTCGCCCTCACTCGCGAGCAGGCCTGCTCGGCGAGCGCCATATACGACGCAGTGGCCTACCGCTACCGCTCCGTCGTCTCCGACCCCGATTTACTCGTAGACGGCAACGCCCAGCCGTCCCCGCCCGAGCCCGAGACCGAGACCGAGGACGAGGAGATGGTCAGCGTGAGCGGCGCGATGGAAGAGAGAGATGACACGTGGGAGCACGTGGCTGCCGAGGACGGCGATGAGGCTTCGGCTTCCGCGTCTGAACCCCGGCAATCGCGCCCCGCCTCTGCGGCTGGCAACGACGAAGACGCGGCGATGGAGGAAGTGACGAAACCGACCACTGATGCCTCCCTCGCCGCCGCCGCCGCCGCTACGGAAGGGTCCCAAGCTCTGCCGCACGGCCGCCGGTCGCTGTTCCGCCTCAAGGCTCATCGCGACGAGGCCGGTCGCCTTCCCACCTCGATGGGTAACTACAACAACGACGTGTTTGAAATCCGCGACTCGGAGGACGACGCTCACGTCGAGCCGCAGAACGATTCGACCGCGACCGATGACGCTCAGGCAGCGGCGGCGGCGGCGGCAGACGTCGCCGCCGATGTCGACGTGCCGTCCGCGGAAGCTTCGGCTTCGGCGCCGGCTCCTCCTCCGCCCGTTTCTGCTGTTGCTGCTGCTGCCTCCGCTCGGCCACGCAAGCGCCTCGTCCGGACGGGCGACTCGATCGTCGCCGAGTGGCCGCCATCGGCATACCGGTTCTTCTTCGGCGGCTCCGAGTCCAAGTCCAAGTCCAAGGACGTGTGGGACGATGGGTCGTTTGCTGAATTCGTCGACCCGGACGTCGCAAAGGCGCTGGCTGATAAAGCTAGCGGCAAGAAGGCGCGGACGATCACGATCGACGACTGCATTGACGAGTTTACGCGCGAGGAGCAGCTGGGCGAGGACGATTTGTGGTACTGCCCTTCGTGCAAGAAGCACCAGCAGGCGACGAAGAAGCTCGACCTGTGGAGCACACCTGACATCCTCGTCTTCCACCTGAAGCGCTTTGCCACCGGCCGGGGCATCCGGGACAAGCTGGACGTCATGGTCGACTTTCCCATCGAGGGCCTCAACCTTGAAGAGCGGGTGCAGGATCGCAAGGTGGCGCGGACGGTGGCACTGGGAAGCGGAAGCGGAGAGGTGGAGGGACCTCCGGAGGAGGATGCGCCGATATATGACTTGTTCGCCGTCGATAACCACTACGGAGGTTTGGGAGGCGGTCATTACACCGCCACGGCGATGAACCCTGTGGACAGGAAATGGTACTATTACGATGATAGCTCCATCTCCGGACCGCGCGATCCCGAGAGCGTCAAAGTGAGTTGCGAGTCGGTATACGTGTATGAGAACGCGACGGCCGCTCTCTCTCTCTTTCTTTCTCGTCGACGGTCTGTCCTGGTGCTCCCTCTGGCGAAAGTGACGCTCACGTGCTTTGCTCTCTCTCCGTCTGCCCTCGCTTCGCTCGCCTCCACCAGACCCCTGCAGCGTATCTGCTCTTCTACAGGCGTCGGACCACGCGTCCCATCGGAGGCAAAACGAAGGAAAAGGTGGCAGCGGCCCGGGAGCGCATGGAGGCGACCATGGTGGCGACGGACGACGTCGACGTCGCCCGGGTGGGGGACGAGATGGCCAGCGGCCCGTCAGCGGCGGCCGCTGGCTTATCTCCCTCGTCCGACCCCTCCAAGCCCTTCACGAACGCTTTCCCTTCCTCAAGCTCTAGTCGCGCCATCACCGCGTTCGACGGCGGCGGCGGCGTCGACGACCTGAGCCAACCGAGCGCGTTCCATTCCAACGACTGGCCCATGACCGTGGCGCCTTATCCACCCGCCTCGTCCGTCCACTCTGACTCGAACACCATAGGCTCTGATAGAGCTGAAGGAGGCGACTCGATGCCTCCAAGCCCCATAGATGCAGAGTCGGACGACGACGACGACGACGACGCCGAGCTCCGTGCGGACAATGACGATCCCGTGACCGCTTCGCACGCTGCCCGGGGAAGGGGCAGGGCCATGCCAGCTGGCGGCGTGGCTGCTATGGACACCAATCAAAGCGATGACGACGCTGATCCGTTCGGCGATCAGAACGCCGCCGACGCCGGGACGGAGAAGACGAAGGGGAAGGACGTGCAAAGGGAAACAGGCCCGGACGTCGTCATCGGGTCACCGGGACGGGACGGCGGGGAGAGCGGAGAAGACGAGCGATCTTCTTGACACCGGCGATGGCGGGCGTCGGCTTCGAGCGTCAAGCGGCGAGCCCAGCGAGCGGCGGCGGAGCGGAGTCGGATGGAGTCGCGGGTGCGGGAGAAGGCGACGCTCTTGTGTGTACATACATACGTACTATGTATGGTGTCGCCTCGGCTCCCGCGACGGCGTTCGTTCGTCCGGACAGGAAGGGACTTTGGGGACGCCCGTCATGCCCGCTCTCTCTCTCTCCCACGCGAGTGAGACGCGTGTTGTCGTCCTTGTCTTGTCTGTCCTGATTCGGCGAGCCGAAACGCTTTGACACGTGTGGTCTGCCTATATGAAACGCTGTGACTCTACGGGCCGACGAGCGCGGGAGAAAGGAAGGAGGGGCGTGTGTGCGTGCGTGCGTGCGTGCGTGCGTGCGTTCGTATAGAACGAAAGAGGATGGTCGTGGCGCGATGGCACGACGACGGATGTTAGTAACAGTCTCTATTTTGCATGACGCAGATGCGGAGCGGTGGCGTAGCTGCTGTTTAATAAGCAGCGCAAGGCGGGGGTGGTGGAATTGAATTCGACGAGGTCGCCGGTTCTATTCCCGCTCGGGCCGATGTTAATAATCGATATAATCTAATCGATCGTCGCCCTTTCGCTGAAGTTGTTTGTTGTTAACCGCGTGCGTCGACGGTCTACAACGACGACGCGTCGATACGACTGCTCTGTCTGTCGTACGGACGAGGCGAGGATGCATAACCTTAACCATCTCGGCTAGCTCTCCGCTCTCGGAGCGGCAGCGATGATGCCGAAAACGTTAACCATCTTTCGGGGCTGAGCCTCTCTCATTATCGCTCAGTCCATCTCGTCTTTTCCCTCGCGAGCTTCCGTCTCACGATGCTGCCGACGGCGTTTTTCGCACACGAAGTCTTCCGGCGCGGCCGACGAGGGCGGCGTCAAAAACGTCTATCGAAAAGGACATGTGTGGATTGCATGGACAGCACACGGGACGAACGATGAGATGAGATGAGATGACGTGGGCGTGACCGACCGATGGACTGACTGACAGGGACATGGATGGACTTTTTGGACAGGACAGGTTGGCATGGTCGAACAGGGACGGAGAAAGCGTCGAGGGAAGCGGAGAGTCATGACAGACAGGTCGAGTTACACACCGAGCGCGAGACCGAAAGAAAGAAAACAACGGCCAAGGTGGGAAACTGGCCGGGAGAGTGTAATGATGGACGAAGGGTGATGTGACGAAACTGAACGAAAAGAAGGAAAAAAAAAAGGCGGTCATGCGCAAGCGAGTGCGCGCGGCACGGCCTCACGACAAGTGGAACGAGCCTTTGCCCTCCTGCATCGCCGTCCGAATCTTCTCTCTCATCACCTCCAGGGAGCTGTACTCTGGTAGCTTGAAGTAGTTCGAGCACGACATGACCGATGGTAGGTAGTCGTCCGGGCCCAATGGCGGCTCGTGCGGCTTGCGCACTACCGTGAACGACGGGTTGAGACCGTTGAAGCCTGCACAGGGTAAAGGGGACAATCACGTCAGCAAAAGAAAAAGAGTCACCCTTTCTCAAGCCACGCTCGCTCGCTCGCTCACCTCCGATCGGCAACTTGGGGCTTCCAGTGATGAACTGGAGGAACTCGCGGCGGCTCGCACCATCGTACGACGACATGATCTCGATCAAGTCACGGATGGACTTCGAGTCCTTGTTGAACCCGTGGTCGGCCTTGATCGCTTCAGCCAGAGCTGTCAAACCGTAGGGCACGAGGTCAGCTACGCAAAGACATGAGGCAATGGCCCAACACCTCTCACTCACCTTCTACGCTCCAGTCCTCGTCTCCGTTGCCGAACAGCATCACCAACTCTTCGGGAGTGAAGCACTGCAAGTCCCGCACGGGGAAAAGCATGCTGAACCCGTGGCGGAAAGTGCGAATCTGACGACGGATGCCTTTATACAGCGCAACGTCGAGCACTGAAGCGATATACTCTTCGATGTTGTCGATCGTCACGCTCTCCTCCGCTCCCCCGGACCGCAGCTCAATGTCGTAACCCGGTAGCGTGAAATCGAGCGCCAGGTCATCCACACTTGCGTCATTGATCTTGATATCCTGGATAGCTGCCCTCTTCTCCGTATCGGCCTGTCGAAGGGTAGTAAGCAAAGCCGCAGTCACGTCAGAACAAACCCAAGGGATGCGCCATAATGGTCAAAAAGCGTTGACTAACCATGGATGCATCCGCTTCGATAGCGCGCTTGCGGTCGACGAACTTCTGCATCTGCTGAAGCGAGGCGGCCAGACTCGGGTCGACGTGCTTGAGAGTAGCGATGGTGCGCGGCACGGCCTGGCCCAAGATGAGCTTCATGAAGATGGGGTTAAAGTGGATGTCGATGATGCGCGAGTCAAGGAGCGCCTTGGCGACGAATTGGCCTAAAGTACGGAACACGGTGTCGCGCCGCTTGGCCACCTCGCTCTCCGTGTCCTCCTCCACCGCGGGAGAGGGGAAGAGGCCTCGAGGGTCGTGCACGTAATCCGAGGTCGTCGCCTCCTCGCTCCCCCGCCACACTTTGAGGTCCTTGCGCGCGAACTCCTTGCTGGCGAGAGAGTAGAACTCGAGCGTAGGGCCGAGACCGGTTCCGACTTCATCGAAGTACTCAACCTCCAACACCCACGACGAGGCGCCATATAGCTCGAACACGCGGAACGCCGACTCGAGCAAGCGCTCACGAGAGATGCGCACCTTGTGGCGCTGGAGACGACCGAGATAGTCCCAGCTGTTGTCCCGCCGGCTCGCGTTGTCCTGCGAGCGCGCCTGCTGGGTTTGCCACTTATTGATGAGCCGAGCGTAACCGAACGAGGTCGACTGGAGGAACGCGTAGCGACTTTCGAAGGGGAAGAGGAAGGGGAAGTACTGCGGAAAATCTTGGCACCAATGCGGCAGGCACGAGCTTGCGACAATCATGGGCTCCTCAAGCTGCCGGTTCAGCTTGGCAGTGAGGTTGTTGTTGACGAACGCCGTTTCGGGTAGAGGTGGAGGGACTGCCGGTACTCCAGCGACCGACGATGAATGATACGACTCTCGCCATTCGACGTTGAGCTCGTACAGGACGCGCAGCAGCTGCAGGATGTTCGCGAACGGAGCTTCGGGCGAGACAGACGATGGCAATACGACTGCAGATGTCTGTTCGACCTCGGCCGGCTCAGGAGTGTCTTGAGGGGTAGCGGCGGGAGGCGGCCCCGGCACCCTCTTATACCTGACATTGTAGACCTTGGTCCAGAAGCTGGCCTGACGGACGGAAGGGTCACTCGAGTGGATCTGATGAACGGCACCGTAGACGGTGGTGTCAAGGCTGACCGGCTGGCCTTCGATTGTGATCTCCAAGTGCCAATCCGTCGTCTTCTTTTGCAGGGCGGCAGAGTAAGAGCGGCGAGGAGCAGCCGGAGCGGTACCTCTAGCTCCGGTCGACGGGCCAGGCTCGGTCATAGGCGTGGCCACGCGAGTGCCGTCGGGCGTCCTAGCTTCCATCTTGGAGCCTTCCGCCGGCGGCTCCAGGTTCACCGTCTTATCCTCCCCGGCGCCTTCGCCAGGAAGGGGATGATTGTCTAATCCGTCATCGAAGACATCATCCTCGTACTCCTCGTCTGAGAAGCCCTCATCCAATCCTTCGCGCATGTACTCTTCTAGCAAGGCACGTGCAGCTCTCTGGTCCTCATTGTCCTCCTCTCCGTCCCCGCTCACATCCTGCTGCGACTCGGCCGACACACCAGTGGCATTATTAGCCTCGGCCGCGTCTGGGCTCGTCCTTCCAGAAAGCCTCGAGCTACGCCTGCGCGGTGCCGTTTCGGTCTTCTCCTGTCGCGAGCTAGATCCAGCCTCTGCGTCAGTTGACGTGGTCGGCGCACGAGCAGACGTGGATGCTCCTGGCGAGGAGCCGGCAACAGCGTCGGTGAGAGCGCCCAAAGTAGCGCTACGCCCCGCGAGAGCATTCGCCGGCAGGCCAGTGGCAGCCGCGAAGGCGGCGAGCACCCCTGAGAGCCTAGGCCCACCGCCGAGCTCGCCCGACAAAGAAGCAGCGATCTTGGGGCGAAGATAGTCATGAAGAGCCTGGAACGTCGCGATAGCGTGGATGGACACGATGACGTTGGTGCAGCTTCTTGGTACGCCGTTGGGATCGTCGGCCATGAGCTTGAGACGGAGCTGTCTGGCGAGCATCGAGGTGGACGAGCGCTTGTCCTCGCCTGTAGTACCCAGAGCGGTCACGATCTCGAAGCGTTCGAGACGACCGAGGTTGTCCTGCAGCTTCTTGACGAGCGTGTTGAACGCGCTGGCCACGTCTGTCCCAGTAGGGTCGGCAGTCATGAAAGCGTTGAGCAGCATGCGACGGCGAGACGACAGAGGGACTGGCAGCGAAAGGAGATGACGGGTGAGCTTTGGGACTTCCCCAATGAGCGTCTCAGTGGAAAATATTTGATTTTGAGCGCTTACCTTCATCGGATGTCCGAGTCGCAAAAGAGTACAAGCCCTCAACCAGACCGCTCTGCGTCAGTTCGAAGCCAGTGGGACTGTCATCGCTAGCAAAGAGCGCTGCGACATTGGACAACGTCTGCTGAGCCACGCTGCAGTCATTTTCTGCCTCGCCGGATAGGCGCGCCACAAGCCTCTTCATCTCCAGCAGCATATCCGATTCGGCCGAGCTTCCCTTGCCGCCGAAGTAACACGACTTGATGAGGCGGGCGCGGCAGATATTCGAGTCGCGAATCCTCTGCTTCGCTTCCTCCGGCGTTTCAAGCCCTCGCGACGACTTAGAGCGTATGGCTTCGCTACCAGAGACAGCCGAGGCAAGGCTTGCGATGGCGCTCGATGGGACAGGAGTGGAAGTCGCTCCAGGATTGGATGAAGACACAGCCGAGGTATCGTCAGTTGGCGACGTCTTGGCCGGAGTGGTATCTACCTTCGGCTCCGACGCCGATGCCTCCGCCTTGGCCCCGCGTGCATGCTCGTTCGCCTCCTTACGACGTCTCTCCGAAGACAGCTCTTGCGCGGCAAGATTATCGATCTCGTGTGTCACACCTTCGCGCCTGAAGGCCGGCCCGTATGTACTTGGGAGCCGGATAAGAAGGAGCTCGACCATCTGAAGTGCGCCAGTGACTAGCGAATCGTCGTCCTTGGATGAAAGGATGCTGCCGAGGAAGCTTGCCAACGACACGTCCTGATCACCGATAAGACAGACAACGGTAAGTGAGCGCCTCGATAGTGACGAAGCAGATACCGATACTCACATTCAAAACATCCAGGAGCGCGTCACGCTCGACGAAGCTGACAATCTTAAGCATGCCCAACACGGCCAACTTCCTGGTGTTCATGGCCACGCTGGCGGCGTACACCTCCACGAGGGTGGGGAGCACGAGCTGAGTAAAGCGCTTCACTAGAGCACCCCTCTCCCGCAGCATATCCGCGCGCCTGTTATTCGCCGCTTCTTTCTCGGCGTCACGCTCGGCCCGTTCGGAAGAGGCGGAAGGCCCGGCCTTGCTGGACGGACCGGGCGCGGCTTGGTCGTCGACGTGAGGAGCGGCAGGAGAGCCTTCGGGTGCGGAGACGTTCGCTTTTCCCTTCTCTTTAGAAGCAGCACGCTCCTTCTCAGCCTTGTGTCTTGCCCTCCGAAGTCCCTTCTCGGTGTAGGTTTTCGGGTCGAACACGCCATCTGTGGATCAATCAGCAAGGCCGTCCTCAGATAACGGTTCAAACAGGATGACGCTCAAGACATCTGACCACTCGAACATGGGAGCAAGACTCACCCTTGGACAACGGCGGTAACAACTCGCAGACCAAGCTCAAAGCCTCTTGAATCTGCTCCTTGGGTCTGTTGGCCAAGTTCTGAAGGACGGCCATGTCAGCCACCGTCACGCCGCGACCTCCGTTCGTGACCGCAACCGCAGCTTTCTCCGCGTTCGTCTGGCCGTCAGCGTTAGCTGAATCGGGTTCGGCTACCGGCAACTGCACGGGCTCGTTCGCGGCGGGAGGCGGGTAGCCGGTGAGGAGGTTGTAGAGCGTCTCGACCACGTTCATCTCGAGCAAGTGCACCGCGACGGTCGGGGAGGCCTTGACGGCGATGCTCAACACATGCAAGAGCTGAGCATAGGTGTAGGTGGAGATCGACGTGTTTGTGGTGGAAGACGCCGAGCTAGACGGTAAAAGGAGTGCGTTGACGGCGTTCAGGAGCGTGCTCGAAGGCACCTTGTCATCGCGAGGAGACACGAGCAGCTCCTCAAGCTTGTCAACGTGATGCTGGTAGCTTTCGATGACACGGACGACGCAGAGGCAGGCCTGTTCTACAAGGCGCTGGTCCGGGTTGCCGAGGACCTCCTGAATTTTTGGAATGGCGTCGCGCACCATCGGGAAGTACTCAGGCGAGACTTTACGGCAGCAGTTGGCGGCTGCCGTCAGCGCAGTACGTTGGACGTGGGTGCTGAAAAAGTCGAGGTAGTTAAGCAAGGCTGAAAGGCCCCCTTCCTTGACTATCTCGGATGGACGTTCCTCAGAAACCTTCTCGAGAGTCTGTATGCGAGGCGGGAATGAAACGTGTTTGGCATGGACCTCGTTATGGAAGACGCGGAAAGAAAAAGACCCGGCAACTCACGCTGAGAGTCTGCTCGGCTACGTCGAGAACGCCAGTAAAGGCGATCTCGGTCATCTTGCTTACGAGAACTGGGACAGCCTTGTGGCTGACGACGATGGGTGCGGTGCCCGGCAGGGCTTCCATGAGGTTGGCAAGGCAGCGACAAGCGAGTAGCTCCATCTGCACCTTTGCGTCCTCGCCCATCGAAGCTCTTGCGATGGCAATGGCAGCTTCGTCATCCACATCATCCGGCGCTGTCGTATCGGCAGCTTCGCCAGCAGAGTCGGTAGAGGCGGCGGCGCCAGACCTGCGCGAGGCTCGAGGCCGCTCCGGCTTGGGCCCGCCAAGGAGGTAGATGAGTTCCTTGACGAAGTCGTTGAGCGGGAAATAAGGCGAAAGGGTGTCTTCGGTACTCATGCTCAGCACCTCCGCGAGTTGCTGAAGGCCTTCGAGCTGTTCGTAGGGGTTTTTGGAGTCGCGAAGCTGGGTAAGGAACTTGCGGAACCTGGCATTCAAGCCGGACACGTAGCCGGAAAAAGCGCGTAGATGCAAGCCGTATCCAGAGCCATCGTGACCGCCGGCGCCAGAACCACCGAACGGCCCGTCGTCCTCGTCTCCGTATGCTCCGACGTCCTCTTCGTCAATGTCCTCGTCGTCTTCATCGAACGAGTCCTCCTCGCCTTCGTCAACGTCTTCGCCATCGTGCGCTTCTCCTTCCCCTTCACACTCCTCGTCTTCGTCTTGCCACTCCTCCTCGATCTCGAAATGGTCGTCCTCTCCTTCGTCGTCCACTTCCATGTCGCCGCCGCGCATTTCCTCGTCTGACTCTTTCTTCTCATCATCAGGAGCACCGAAAGTAGATGGTCCGGCCTCTGCTTGGCGAGTTTCGGAGGCTTGGAGAGGGCGAGCTGCCTTAGCCTTGGCCTTACCTTTGCCCTTCCGGGCAGACGGGCTTTCGGTCGTCATCGACGTGGACGACGCCTTCTTGTCCGCCATCTTGCCGGCCATCTTGTTTCGGGTCGACGATCCGCTAGGCGCAGACGGAGTCGATCTTTCGTTAGTACGAGGCCGAAGGTTGTAAGCGCCGGTGGCGACCTTCTGGCGTTTGCCGCGGGTGGCGGGTGCAGGCGAGGGTGGGCTGGAGGGGGAAACCGGACGCTTCCTTCCTTTACCTTTTGACGAAGAAACGACGACGGACGCGGTAGCACTCGTTTTGCGCACTCTGCAGAGTTGATAGAAAGGAGGGACACAGATGCATGAGGATTTTTTATGCGACTCACGAAGGGTGAGAAAAACCAAAGAGGCACTCACCGCTTCGAAGCAGTGGTTTGGGAAGAGGTCGCCTTGGCTCCGCTCTTTCCTTTGCGAGTTGTGGGAAGGTTAGAGTCGGGCGTCAAAGTCAACCTGTCCGCGTCCTCCTCCTCGCCCCTGGTCCTCTTGCGCTTGACGACGGCGGTGGACGTGGATGCCGGGAAGGAGAGCGAGGATGCTATGGTGGATGAGATGGGAGAGGCGGAGAACAGCGAGGTGTGTCTGGTAGAGGCGGTGGTCGAGGAAGAGGTAGTGGTGTCGCTCAGGCGATCCGAGTTGCTAGCGTTGGCTGGGGTGGAATAGGCAACGGCGGGTAAGGCGGTAGCGGACCTATTGGAAGCGGCGGAACTGCGAGTGACACGAAGGGACGAAGAAGAAGAAGCAGAAGTAGAGGGGAAGCGACGAGAGGGAGGGGTGTTGCTGACGGAAGCGGTATGACGGTGCTCGGCGTCCAACTCGTCGTCCATTGGCATAAGGACTTGAAGAACTCAGGCGTCGAAAGCGGCCGAGACCGCGAACGGCAAGACGGCGAGGACTAGGAAGGCGCGGCGGTCGGAGTCCATACGTCAATGAGGGGGTGTTATGTGGCCGTCTGGTGTGATGCTAAACGAGGGGAGATGGATGGGGAAGTGGCGGACGTGTGCTGGGGGTGATGGGCGATGGATGAGAGATAGATGGTGGTGGTGGCGCCGGCGAAAGAGCCGTCATTGCGAGCGAGCTGCAGCAGCACCAGCACCGGTGGCCGGCTGCGGCAACCTCCGTCCCGCGTAACCCTACACGCTGTCTGAGTCGGCTTAGGTCGTGCGTCCTCACCTCACCCATCGTTATGCTATTTACGCCCCTTGGGGTGCCTTCTGAGTCCATTCAACAGCAGACGGGTATCGTACATATATACAGACGTGCCAAGAGCGACGATGAACTGTGTGTAAATGGAGCTTGCCCACCGCATCCGCGCAGCTAGGCTAGCCCTTTATGGCCCCAGACAAGAAAACCACGGAAAGGGGACTGCGGACGAACGTCACATCGCCCGCGCCTCCCTCTCGCCCGAGAACCAGCTGCACCCACTCGTTCACACCTTAAGCATAAACTGGAACATGCTCGCCATGCTCACGTACCGCCGGCCGCACTTGTCCAGGTACTTCTGCACGGTATCGCGGAGCGCTGCCAAGGCCTGCCGGTTTTGCGACTCGAGCGCTTGGATTTCGTCTAGAAGAGTTGTGCGAATGACAAGAACTCGATCCCAGTCAGCGAGCTCCGGTTCTGCCCAAACCATCGCCAGAGGAAGGAGGACGGAAGGCTCACCAAATCGAGCGCTCCCCTTGGCGGCATCCCTAGCTCTGGTCCCGTCGAAACACCGCTCCCAGTACACGAGCTGATCGTACAACTGGCGATTCCCGTACTCGGCCTGGGTGCGGCCCTTGCAGCCTTTGACAAGACATCGCCTCGGGTAAACGCCTATCATGCGCGTCCGAGTGCCGCACGAAGGCTCGTCGCATACTTGCCACGCCTCGTAATAGCGTGCAATGTGTGCCCTGATGAGCAGGTCCAGCTGGACGCGTAGCGACGCGAGGTTGAAGGTTTCCGCGCACGAGGGACAATGAAGGCCCGTAGGACGGACGACCGAGGACTGCGCGCAAATTTCGAGGCGAAACATGTGGGTCAATGTGGACGTCCAGACGACATGCAACCATCACCGAGTTAGTGCCTTACCGGATCCTCGAGCAGGCCTCCGAACAGAGTTTCAGACTTGCAAGACCGACACCTGAACTTCATCTTTTCACACTCCCTGAATCGGTCCTTGTCCGACATCTGGCTCTCGAGCGTAAAGAACTGCCGGGCGCCATCATGGTCCCCGCCGCCGACGTGGCTGTAGCTCTGATAGCGCGATGGGTCGAGACCAAGGCACTCGGCGAGCCTGGCCCTGTCAGTGCCCTCGATCGACTCGCACAATCTCTCTACGGGAGGAAGGATTTGCAGACTGAGGTAGTGCTCAAAGTCGATCTTCAGAGCCGAGTCCTTCCGCCGTAGGTCGTCAGGATGGAACGCCCGGTCCGCCTGCGCCGTCTTGCTCGCGCTCGTGCCGTCCTCGCCAAGACAGAAGATGTACGGGATCACGTCACCCGCCCTCGCCGAGTTGCCTTTCTGCAACATCCGCATCGCCACCTGGACGTGCGGCTGGCTCCTGGCGTCCGGGTAGGCGCCTGGGTCCTTGCCGAGACGCTTGTAGATGATGAAGTCATCGAGGGGGATCGCTCCTTCCCGCACCTTGTTGCCAATGGCCATGAGGTGGTCATGTATCTTCTCGACGACCACCTCCGTTGGCTCGCCGGAAAGAATCTCGCCAAGGACGAGCCTGGAAGAATAATACGAGAGCAAATCGTCCGCTTTAGTGATCAGGTGGCTCCGATGAGAAGACCGGTATCTCTAACCCACTCTGAGACATCCTTGCTAAGTTTCGAGTATTCCCTCCTCTTCATGTCCAAGCCTTTGATTTCCGTGCTCGTCTTCCCGCTTTCATCGACCTTGAGCGCGGCATACTTCTTCTTCTGCAGCAAAAGCATACGCTGGAACACGCCGTCGATGTCAATCTCGAGCAGCCTGTATCGGTCGTTGACGTTTTTCTTGAACTCGTTGCCTATCTTCGTCGCGTCGGCAAGGTTAGTGGCGTTGGTGTTGATCATGACCGAGTCGGTGTCACCGTAGATGACCTGAGCAAGAGATGGATGGCCTAAAGTAAACAAGCTAGTTCTCATCGGATCGTAACTTCGGATCGGCGCTTACATCAAGCGATAGCGATTCGGCGAGCTCCTTCGTGTGGGTCAAAATCTCGCGACCTTTGAACGTCGTCAACGCCGCCAGTGGACGAGCGTAGAACCGCGAGTTCTCGAAGCCTAAGCAGCCGTACATCGAGTTGGCCGTCAGCTTGAGCGCCATTTGCTTGATGTCGTACTGGAGGAGCTTGGCGGGCGTCGCAGTGCGGTCCTTCATCAAGCTCTTGACTTGCCTACGCCGGTTGACGAGCGTGGCGATGAGGCCCGGAAGCACACCTTGCAGAGCATCGGAGGACGGAACCTCTGGTACGTTCTCAACATCCTCATACTGAAGCAGAATCGACGATGAAGAACGTCAGATCACGTTCGTCGAGACAATCCGGGGGGGCACACTTACGTCTTCCGAAGATCGGTCCACCGTTGTAAAATCGATATTGAACTCTTGAATGATTGACGGGTAGAGCGAGTTGAAATCCATGACGAGGATGTACTTGTCCCACAGGCCTCGCT
This sequence comes from Peribolospora baueri, assembly GCA_029717555.1. Lineage (NCBI taxonomy): Eukaryota > Fungi > Basidiomycota > Peribolosporomycetes > Peribolosporales > Peribolosporaceae > Peribolospora > Peribolospora baueri. Next base: position 92,465 of record JAMDHS010000044.1, on the reverse strand, counting down.
TAGGCTCGAAAACCAGGCCACCCTTGAATTTGTCCTTCTTTCCCGCACCGCCCTTCTTGGTCCCACTGTCCTCATCGCCGTCCTCTCCCCCCATTTTCGCCTTGGCGGCGGCCTCGCGCTTCTCCCAAGCCGCAACCTTGTCCGGGCAGATAAACTTTCGCCGATGGAAGTCATGCAAAAGAATGTACTCGTTCCGTTCGGCGCGACCGCTATTGAGCGTCCTGTTCCACGAATTGCCCGCCAAATTGGTGAGCTGCTTCGTGAGAGGCAAGATCTGAACGCGGTTCGCGATAGCCATCTGAAAGTATGTGTCGACCTCGCAGTGGCGGACGAAGTGGAGGAGGCGATCGGGGCCTGGCAGGGAAGAGTCGAAAAACTCTGCCGTTTCGTCAGGATCGATGTCCTCCCGCTTAAGCTTGAGATGGGTGTCGACCATTTCAGAGAGCGACCAGGTAGTCGAACTAATCATGCTCTTGCTGTTGTCCGACGCCAAGTCGCACACGAGGCGTCCTGCAAGAAGTTTGAGGTTCCGACCTTGGGTCATCTTGGGCCATTTTGCGCGACGGAAGCGGCCGATACGAGACCAGTGTTCAGCTTTAAGATCTCGCATGCGAGCCAGGAGAACGTCGAGCGTGACACCACAGAAATCGTGTCCCACGATTACGTCGGGGTCATCGCGATAGATTTGAGCTGAAGGGAAAGAAAAGTCGTATCGAGTGAGCCGAATGCACTTTCCGATCCAACGCCAGACTCCAACTTACCCAAGAGCTGGTTGAGCACCATACGTTCGTATTTGGCGGTAGTGATAGCGGTGCGGCCCTGCTTGGCTGCCTTTTCGAACCCAGCCGGGAAACTCGACCCGAGCGGTCGAACGGCCGTGAAGACGGAGCAAGGCAATGTTTCAGGTGGTGCAGGGTCATCGATGTTGGCTGATAAAGGTTCCAGCGATTGCTGTCAGTGCGTTCAATGCGAGCTCGAGATGAGATAGGAAACTCACTATCGTGCCAGACACGGGTGCTGGCGCACACCAACTCGCGCTTGTTCTCTTTGTGATTGACGACCGTCCTCGCGCTCAGGCTCATGATGGTCAAAGGAGGAGTCCCTTTGGGAGCGTGAGGATCTGTCTCCGGGAAAGGGTTGACGTCCTTGGGATCCGAGACGCTCGCTTCCAGTTTGCACCACGACAAGGCCTTGTTTTCGTTCTCGATGAGCGGTGACTTGATCTCCAACCAACACGGGCCCATGATCCTGCGCTTGAGGGCGAAAAGCTCAAAGGCAGACGTGTTCGTGCCGAAGACACGAGAGAAGGTAGAGCCAGAGACGTCGAGAGGCAATTGGGGTTCTGACGGTGGGGAAAGGAGCGAGGAAGCAATGCCATGAGATCAGCCGTCACCATCGATTCCTCCTGAGAAGGGTAATTAACACACGTTTGAAGCTGTAGACGACCTTGAGGTACTCGGCCTCCTGCGGAACATCCCGAAGCTCGAAAGCGTACTTGCGAGTAACCCACTTGGCTTGCCACTCAGTGATGCTGGCTTTGGAGCACGTCTTGTCAAATTCGTCGTACACGTCGTCCTGCGAGACTGGTTTGTCAGTCTCATGGCCTTGCTCTGCGGACCGACATGAGAAAGGGTGGAATTAGCGATGCAGTGAGGGACAGGGCTTGCTGACATCTCTAAAGGTTTACTCACTGAACTTGCGAGTCCTTGGTAGAACGAACAAGTTGCGCTCAATCCCGTTGACAGTGAGGCAGCAGCTAACCCACTTCTTCGTGTCCTTGTCCTGGATCTTGCCGACAAGGTAGACGATGCCATCGTTCTCGAGGAAGTCGATCCAGAACATGCGCAAGGTGCCATCCGGCTCGAGCGCATTCACTTTGGCGCCAGCGGCGGAAGGGACCGTCGAAATCGTCGGTCCTACCTTGGCATTGGACGGTGATTCAGAGGCCGCAACTCCGGCCTCCATTCCGATGGTAGCAGACGTAGCATTTAGGCTTTCGTGCACTCGCACCCAGCTGGGTTCTGTCTTGGCCTCAGCCTTGGGCTGGACAGGTACCACGGGTTTGCGTACGGCCGCCACGCCGGCGGCGTTGGCCCTGATCCGGCGAGAGTTCGCGGCGGGCCCGGCAGCGATTGGCTTGAAGGTCACCACGTCCTCCTCCGGCTCCGCCTTGACATTCACTTTGGGAAGTTTACTGGCTGCGGCGAGAGGAGACGACCCTCCCATGTCAATGGAAGGGTCATCCATCATCAGGACGTCGGTGTCGTCATCGACATCGACATCATCTTGCCTCGTTCTGCCGGATACTGAGAGGGCACGCATCTTCTTCGTCGCCGATGGACCAGGATGAAATATGTCGTCACTTGCATCATAGCTGTCGCCGGCGACGCGCACATCCGGACCCGGGCTGTCGCTTTGAGGTTCCGCTGGATCGCTCGATGGGCCCGTTGTGGGGCTCGAATATCGCGCACCCCTAGAAGCGGTCCGAAAAGCGGTGAAGGTGCCGTCCGCGTAGGACGCGTCGTGGGGAGGCTTGCGCTTCCGGCCGAGACTGGGAGACGCAATTGCTGACGCGTTCGAGTCCAGCCCGCCAAGAAGATTGGCCATAAAGTCTTCCTCCTGCGCCTTGCTCACGTTTGGAGCCTTCTTGTAGTTACTGTACGTGTCCCGCGCCTTGGTTGCATCGCGTGACGGAGCGAGACCTGTACTGGGCCGTCGTGCTGGTTGCCGAGAAAATGCGGCTCCAATGGTGTTGCGCGCGTCGGTGGGCTTGCTCTTCGCGTTCTTCTTCTTCTTAGCTGTTAAGAATTGTCGGAAAGCGTTCAGAGAAAGAGATGGGAGAGGACACATTCGACAACAGTCGCGGGGTGAGACACTTACGCTTCTTCCGACCCGTTCTTTGAAAATATTCCTCTGGGCTCTCACTATCCTCGTCCTCCGAATTATTGTGGTCATGGTGGTCCCAGTCATCCATGCCGTTGTCAACGTAACCGCTGCCGTCGTCGTCTTCGATAAAGTCGTCTTCCATAAGGCGACCTCGGACGACAGACTTGTAGTCCTCCTCGGAAAGCTCGTCGTAGAGCGTGTCATCCTTCTCCTGAATGCATAAAAGGACACGAGTGAGCATCTGAGGCGGAAATTTGGTCGCGAAACTAGCTGGCAAATAGGAGCAGGACGCACCTCCAGCTTCCTCGTACGCCTGCCTCCTCCCTCCCTGAGGGCCTTGAGCTCAGCGAGAGCGCTGCGACGGCCCGTGCTGGTCATATTTGTTCTATAACAGTAGCAGAGTCCAGATAGAAAATGAAAAAGACGAAGGGACTGGAGATGACGAGACTGGAGACGAAGGAGCTGGAGGATGAAGTGAGAGGTGAGAGGAGGTTGAATGATCGGTTCTCTCGTTCCCCTCTTGAGGCGCGCCTCTAAACGCGGTCACGAACGCGCTCCTCAACGCGTTCCTCGCCGCAGCAACGTAGAGTTCCCACGCTCTCACTACCGCTGATCGCCGCCCAGCGCCAGGGATCGTCGTGGAATGTCCACTGCCGTACAAGCCATCGGTTCAGCTCTACTTCCATCGCTTTTACCCGGCAACTTTAGGAAAGGCCAAGATGACCGAACAGGACTACGAGATCGACATGTCCAACAACGGCGATGGGGATGTCGCCATGCAGGTCGAGGATGGTGAGTGATCGATCATCAGGAGGGTCGGACGCAAAAGGACGGACGAGTCCAGCGATGGATGGCTGGCTCTGTGAACGCGTGCGCAGCGAGAAGACTTGCGCTCATTACTATCTTGTTTCTGTCCGCTCAGATTCGAACGTCAAAAGAAGAGGGCGCGGTTTTAAGGCAGAGGGCAGTGAGTATTATGATGAATGGGAGTGTCACCGGAATCTTCCAGTGGGGGTTCAGCTGATTTCCGCATTCCTCAATCACGCGTTTGTAGGCAACGATGAGGGCGTTAGGTCAAAGAACCTCTTCGATAGGCTGGACGGTGGATCAGGTCGAGCAGCACGATGTGAGGAAACCTCTTGCTGCCTCGGAGCTGCTACGTCATTTCTCGACTGGTGGACGGTCGCTTTGCTGAACGTTGTCCTTCTTCCACAGCTGTAGAGGGCTGGATTGTGCTGGTGACAAACGTGCACGAGGAGGCGACAGAGGATGATGTGCAAGACAAGTTTGCCGACTTTGGCGAGATCAAAAACCTTCACCTCAACCTCGACCGCAGGACGGGTTACGTGAAGGTAGGATCGGTCGGAGGTCTCTGGTAGTTTGCTGTCGGACTTGGAAAACTGACCATACTTTCCTGACTACCTCCAGGGCTATGCTCTAGTTGAATATGAGACGTTCGCCGAGGCGAAAGCCGCGATCGATGCCGCTTCCTCCGGTGAGGGGCTCACACTTATGGAGCAGAAGCTCAAGGCCGATTTTGCCTTCGTTCGGCCTCCACCGAGCGGTCCGGCCGGTGGGCGTGGCGGTGGTCGAGGGGGTCGGCGGGGTGGCGGAGGAGGAGGGCGCAATAGGAGCCGAAGCCCCGGACGTCGGTGATGTATATGCGCTCTGAGTCGTCCTCTGCGCCGGAAAATGTCGTAGTCTCCGTTGTAGCATCATCGCGGTGTCCTCGACTCCTTCCGTCTTTTGCACTGCGTAAGGTACAGGCTGGAAACGGTCTCCCTTCGCTACCCTTGTCTAATGACGAAGTTACCTTGCTCGCTCCAGTGCGGCGCGCGACGTCAGCCCACCGTGTCACCGCCTCCCCCCGGTACAAGGCTCCTGGTCCTGCCCACCACAGCCGAAGCATGCCGAGGACGACGTCGATCTCCGAAGCGAATGGATTTGGCTTGCAGGGTGACCGCGTTAATCTATCTACCTCACGCGCGTCCTCTGGCGACGCGTCGAAGCGGTGGGCCCTACGCCTCCCTTTCGTCGCGCCGACTTGGGTCTTCCCTTGAGCCATGTCGGCTGCCAAACGCTTTAGGCCGTCCTTGTCGTCGTCTAGTCTGCTTTCTCTTTGTCCGGAGTGATCCTCGTTCTCATCCCCCGCGCTAGCTCTAGCGACATCGCAAGCGCTGACGTCCCACCCACTCAACCCTTCTCGGACCGGCCAAGCCGGTTCGTCCGGTCGACGCTCGCCCATATATACGGCGACTTCGCCTCGCCGTCTCTTCCCTATCTTCTCTTTATCTCCCATTTCTCCACCACCACCCCTCCCCGTCCTCCGGCTCCCGTCCATCCCCATCTGTCATTCTCGTTCTCTTCGTCCCTATTCAGGTCATCCCATCCCTCTCACCCTCCTTCCGACCAGGCCAAGGAGGGTCGGCCGCACTTCCTCCATTCACTCACCCTCTCTCTCTATTTAACACTAGATCCCCCCACCCACTTCCGCTCCGACACGTTCGGCAACTACCTCTGTTCTTCCAGCTTCCAATCTCCCCCGCCCATTTCTTTCCGTTTCGACACGACATGATCCCTCTCCCTCCCATCGTGCTCCATCCAACAATGCGTGATGGCACGCCTTCCACCTGCGAGTCAACAAGCGGAGAGAGTGCAGCGAGCTCTGCTGATAGCGTTTCCACCCCGCTCCTGGACGGCCATAGCAGGCTGCTTCAGAACGGCGTTGACGAACGGATCAGTTCGAGCTTGCCCCTGCCGTCCACGGTTAGTCCCAGCGACCAGTACCCTGCTCGCGACGGGCTCGATGCTCAAGATCCTTCGCAAGCGCAGATGGGCAAACGTCCGAACCTTCCCAATATAAATGTCGTCCTGGCCAACAGCGCGTATCGCCAGCACACCATCAACGCCACTTCTAGCGAGGGTGGGCCGGGCACCCCATTTTCCTTGCTCGATCATCCGCTCGTCAGCGCTCGCATCGAGGAGAGCAGACTGCCTCTCTCGACAAGCCGGCAGGGATCGGCGTCCCCACTGGAAAGGCAAGATCCTTCTGATCGTCAACCCTTGCACGCAGGCGCCTCACGCCGCCATCTCGAATACTTTCCCGACGTCATCGGGAAGGCTCACTTGGCGCATGCACCCACCCGTCCGGGCCAGGAGAGCTTATGCAGCCGTATTCCTGGCGGTGTGACCTCGGAGGAAATACCCCGAAGGCTCTCGCTGCCGGTCAACGGCTCGACGGACTCTCGCATCCCCAAGGGGAACACGTACGTCCCTTACGTGCCGCGCGGACACCTTCCGTCGCTGCATGCAAACGAGTTGGCGCGCCGGCCCTCTCTGCCAAGCCGCTCGCTTCCACTTCCCGCTCGTGCTCATCCGTATCCTTTCGCCTATGGGTATACCTACCACCAGCCCGGGTACGGTTTCATCTCGCAGTACGGACAGAGCTCTCCTCTCGCGCAGAGCTTCACGCCGCACCCTTCTCAGGGCGCATACAACCATACGTCAAGCCACGGGACGCCGCCCGGCCATACCGCTGACGCGTACCAGCAACAAGAAGCTTTCTCGAAGGGCAACGCGATCGTGGACAGCCTCCCCCCTCGTTTCTACCCTTATCCTCTGTCTTCTCCTATTTGGCCTAGCAGCTCTCACTTTCAGCACGGTGGCTCTCAGCCTTCGATCGCCAGCACGCCGCGCGCCCACTGTCCGCCGGAGTGCGAGTGTCGAGGTAGTGACCAGGTATCCCGGAAACACAGCGGGCGCACCCGCCACAGTGGCTCCAGCTCGCTTTCTCCGTCGTCGGACGACCACGAAGGCGGCTCGCCGTCGAGCAACGGCCCTGATGCGGCCCAGACGAGGCTGGCTTCGGGGAAGCGTCTCCGCTCGCAGAGCGAGAGCGAGTACAGCTGGGAGAGTTCTGGCTCCGAGTACCAAGAAACGACGGAGCTTACGAGCGACGAGAGCGAATATTTCGAGGAGACGAGCAAGGCGAAGCTCAAAGCGGCTGAGAAGAGGGGCAGAGAAGGCGCCAAGACGTGAGTGCTCTCGTCGACTTGGCTAGATTATGAGCGTCGGGTTTGTGGGAAGGGTGCATTCATTCTTCACTTCAATCGATAGTGCCACTTCCGAGGACGTGGACGAAGCATTCACCATCGACCCCGCTTTGGTGGACGGCCAAGATTGCCCGCACCCGGAAGCAACTAATTCTTTCGTCTTTGCGGTCCCTCCTCCAACTGCAACTCCCACTGCGACACCCGGCGCCCCTATCAAGCGCGCTCCAAACTCCAATGTACTGTTTCCGAAACGCCCCGCCCTCTTCCGCCTCGGTATCGGTCCTCCCCTGACCGACTTCTCGCAGCCAGCTTCGATGGTGCACCTCGAGCCTTCTACGCAGCGCCCCAAGTTTCCCGGGGACCTCTACACTCCCCAGTGGGTCCGCTATGGTGCCAAGCTCGCCAGTGGTAAGCCCGCACCTGGCACGAAAGAAGGGTGGTGTGATCTGTGCAGGGACGATCCGAGGAGGTCTGGCGCAAACGGTATCGGGAAAGGAGGCTGGCTCAATTTAAGAAATAGCTCGTTTCGGTGAGGCCGTTTTTCGTCATAATTCCTACCTTTGTCGCGTTCTGTTGGCTTACACTGCAGTCCTTCGACCGTTTCGCGACTAAGCTATCACATGATCAGGGTCCACGGCATCTCACCTCGGTCGTGCTTGCCTTTCGAGCTGCCCCTCAAAACGAGGCATTCCATGTCGGAAGGCTCATCGGCGGCGGCGGCGAGCTCCGCAAACACGAAGCGGGACGGTGGTGAACTCGAAGGGCTCTGCCACGAATGCCAGTGAGGACGATGCTGTCCCGCGATGCAAAAGACATCGAGCGATCCAACTGACGCTGGATTTTTTTCACTCTTATTTTATTCTATCTATTTTCCGTCCCTTTTGGCTCCTCGTGACGAACAGCAAATGGATCTCTTTTGCGGCGCGCGAGCCAACCCACTGGTATATCCACGCTTCTAGCTGCCACCAGTATGCGGACGCCGTCACTCTGGCGGGTGCGTCCGCCGTGGCGTCCAGCGCCGCACATGAATACGCGCAGGCGGACGACGAGACGTCCGCTCATACCTCGCACAAGCGTCAAGAAGCGTTCCCGGAGCCTTCGTCATCGACTGCAGGGCTAAGGAAGGAACATGATCTCAGTGCGTCCTCAAGGGTCCGTCTCGGACGGGACTCTAAGAGGAACAAGTTGTTCCATGACGAAGAGGACGCCTAAGGGTGGTGCGTTGCTCGTCAGCTTCTCTTCCGCCCGTAAGAAGCAGGATGGACGGTCGTCCCTGCGCATTGCGTTTGTTTCAGCTTTCTTCAGTTTAGCACCATGGGAAGAGGAGACGTGAGAGCGCCTGCTCCCTTTCCCGATATCGTTCCGGAGCCTTACTTATTCCCAATATCTTGATCACATATGTGTCACGGACTTGATTTTTCACGGACTTGGTTTTCTACGGACTTGGTTTTCTACAGACTTGGTTTTCTTTGGGTTCTTTGGCGTTAGTTCGTTCCTCCCACCTCTTCTGTGCGCGACCCCTTTCCCCTTTGAGCCGCGTCGACACCTGGCGGATAACCGACCTGGATACCCGCTTCCCAAGTGTATACCCCACGTGAACCCGAAACATGATACCACGCCGTATCCGCCACCGTGGTGATAATGTCTTTGAGAACGAGCGCCCGCTTCCGATATATTTACTGGTGGACTCGAAGGAGCTCTATGAAGAATGAAAGAGAGCCAAGGAGACATGACGACGAGCAGGGCAGCGAGCAAGCGAGCTTCTGCCTTAGGCAACCATTTTAAAAGCGTGTCGACACTGTCGTCGGCGGTGAGAGGATCGTCGACGGTGAGAGGACCGTCAACGACGAGGTCCAAATCTTCATCATGTGGACTGATCGAGTCGTGATGCTCCCATCACCGAACAACTCGGGATGAAAATTATATAACGTGGGATGGCGACGGGTGGTCGAGGTGTCGTTAAAATCGGATTTGCGAGAAAGCGTATGGACGTAACAGATGTCGCCTCGAAGCTGCTCCAGTTCACGCTCGTTGATCGCTGGATAGGAGGCCTCAATAGCCCAAACACGTACTATGCTGGTACATACAGAACACACTCTAAAGTACTCGACGACCTGCACGTCACTTCTTGTCCTTAAGAGCGTCCGCCTCTCTCGCCGCCGCTTCAGTCGCCTCTTCTGCCGCCTTCTTCAGGGTCTCTTCGTTTTCAAACTCGGACTTCCCCGGCTCTTCCCCCATTGAAATGGCTTCCGCGTCGCTCCTCGCCTTGGCACCCACGAGCTTCGCGGTCACCTGGAGAGAGCAAAGCGGACGGTCCACAATATGACACTGAGCATCTTGAGCGATGGGAGCCGCTGGGACCATCTCTCCGTCACTCACATTGCGCACGTTCTGCTCGGCTCGCTCGATGCCGCCTTGCACTGCCTTGCCATACTCGACCAATGCATCTTCGAGCTGGTCGCATGCTTCAAGCACTGCGCCCAAATTGAAGGCAATCTCGGGGTCGGAGGGAGCGAGAGCTTGAGCAGACCTAGGTGACGGAACCAAAGCGGGAGGACGCGAAGCGGAGGGATGTTGAGTTCCGTGCGCATTGAGGTTGACGACAGCACGATTACTCACTTAAGATGAGAAACAGCCTTGTCCGGACGGGCAGGTTTGCTTAGCACGTATGCGCTAGCGAGGTTGGTGTGTGCGTCAGCGCTGTCCGGCTCGAGCTCCAAAGAACGATCCCACGCTTTGATGGCCGCCGGGATATCTCCTGCAAAGATCGTTCGAGCGGGTCGAAGGCCAAAGATAAAATGAACAACACAAGCATTGGACCGTGTTTCTAGCGCAGAAAAATATAGCAGTCAATACAGAGAGAGATAGGAGCGCACTTTTCATGTAAAAGCAGACGCCGAGGTTGAAGCGAGCCGAGGCAGTCTCCTTGATGGACAGACTACGTAAGTAAGCGGCCTGTGATATTTTGAGGCGGAACTCGTGTCAGGTATCATCCTCCACCTGCGCCCAGCCTTGGAAACAAGGTAAAGGGTGGAACACCTGAAACCTGTGGATCCCTTCCTCACCTCTGCGATGGCAACGTCACCGGCTTCAAGAGCCGTCGTACCTTCCTCGAGTACACGCTGGGCCTCCTCCTCGGCCGGATCCGACACGGACGAGCTGGGCGTCGTGGACGTTGCAAAAGCTGCCCGCACGGTGGCCCAAAGGAAGGATGGAGAAGCAGCTTCATATGGATCAGAAATGAATGGTTTTAGCAGATGGCTGACCTCCACTCACTGCGCATGGAAGAAAAGGCTCCCCGGCCGATACGTCGACCCCCGTCGGGCTGTTGCACGAGCCTCGACGCGGCCGTACTTATTCGCGGAAGGGTCCGCAAAGCATGAGAAAGGGAGACGCCAGCAAAAGGCCTCACAGTGGGCAGGCTGCGCTGACAAGGACGGACGATGGAGAACCTCATCATCGTCATCGTCGTTGTCATCATCTACAGCATGGCTAACCAGTTCGGACGAGCGGAACGTCAGGTCGGTGTCCAGAAGAGCGCTGCGGCAGCCGATCACGCCCTGCGCAGGCCGGTGCTGGCATCTAAGTCGCCATGAGCTGTCGAGCAGCCTCTTCTATCTTCCCCATTGCTGAAAATTTTAGGAGGTACAGGGTGTGATTTTAAGGGAGGGGGAATTCTCCCTGCGCCAAAGGGCGGGTATATTATATGCACGGGTGTCATAGAAAGCTCGCAGCCAGCGCGCTACGTACGCTGTAGTCCATGCCCGAGAAATGCGATCCTGGACGTGTCGCCGACTCAGAGCTTAAGGCAGCCGATCGAGCCCAAGCCGCCACCGCCAAATTTGGCCACTTCGACGAGTACCTTACGCTTGTACGCTAGGGAGCTACACGGAGGAGCGAGAGACGACAAGAGAGAAAAGGCAGTGACGGTGATTGGTCAGGAATATGTGAGAGGGGTAAGGTTGAATGGAAAAGCGGGCGGCGCTTGCGAGACTCACTTGTCTCCACGCAGCTCATAGAACGTGGTCAGGTTGAAAAGACTCGGTTCGCAATTGGTCATTTGGGAGGGGGAATCACGCAAAAGCCCTTCGAGAAGGTCGATCGGCTTCCAAGCCAACAAACCGAAAGGGTAAGCAATCGAAGAACCGAGAAGACTCAGAATCTGCATGAGAACTGCGGGACGGGCTCTGCCGCGGAGCACACCTCCCAGATAAGCAAGCCAAACAGTAGTGTCGCGCACGCACCTCCTGCAGTCGACCCTGAAAGAAAGCGACGACCGCCAAGTCATTGATCAGAGCCCCGTCACCCGGAGAGAGTTCGAGAGCGCTTCTCAGTTCGACCTCTGCGCCGGCCCAATCCCCTCTAGCGGCGCTTAGAAGGCCGCGGTCTCGCTTGAGCATGAGTTGCAAAGACAGCGGCAGACCGTACTCCTCTTCTCCGCGCTCCGTGGCTGACACTTGACCTCCAGGTTCCTTTGCTGTTGGTACGGACTCTGCGTCTATATCTTCATCCTGCCTGACGTCGAGACCTGACAAAGCAGAAAGCGCCCTTTGGCGTGCTCGTTCAAAGAGCTCGGCCGCAGACGTGAGGGAGCCGGCCTCAAGGTGGAGACGCGCGAGGGTTGAAAATAATCGTGCTGATGAGGAAGTCGAGTCGGAAGCGGCTGAAGAAAGGAGCGGCTCGAGAAGGGCGAGCGCCGACGGATAGTCCTAGCACAGATGTAGGCAAATGTAAGAAGAAAAACGATAAATCAGGACAAGGTTCAAAGAAGAGCATACAGATGGTAACGACGAGATAAGCATAGTAGGATTTGCTCACCTTCATGTCAACCAGCAGACTGGCGGCTATCAAACCGGTCCTTAGCCCGCGGTCCCTCCACATCTCCGCCTCTTTAGCCGCTAGGTCAGCTGCTTTGCCACATGTCTCCTCTCCTTCCTCTACAGCAGCCGTTTTGCACCGTAACCGTGCTTGCTTGGCTTCGATCTTGCAGTTCCTTATGAGCACGCACAAGGCTTCCACGGAGCGCCTCCCATCTCCGCGAACGACGTAAGGTGCCCGGGCCCGCAAGACATGTAACGAAAAAGGAACAAGCGGCGAGAGGAGAAGCGAGCGTCGGTCCCTAGTAGAGCCTGCCAGATGGTCGATCGGCTCACCCCAGAAGGCGGGCACAGAAACACTCTCCATCATCCTCCAGAGCGCACTAAGCTCGCGAGCAAAATGGTTCGTAAACCGGAGCCTCACGAGGGCGTGTAATCGGAGCTCCCATAAGTGGAGTATTTCCTTCACCTCCCGCTCGCCGCGGCCCGTTCGGGCAAGGATCTCGTCTCGAGCGAGAGTAGCCACAGCTCTCCAAGACTGTGCGGAGATGAGAGAAGAGACACTCTCATGCGTATAAGAGGAAAGCGCGGAAGGATCACGGGGCGGGCGCTGGTGAGGTGGGATGTGCCGAACAAGAAGCGTGTTGAGTGGATCCGTCTGCGAGCGAGGTGATATGCATGTGTCAGACTTAGACCTGATGAAGAGAAGACCAGTCAACGCTACCGGAGCGCTCACGTGAGACAGGGGAATAAAGAGAATCTCCGGGATGAAGACGTCGCCTTCCACAGGTGCGGGAACGGTCGCGCGGTCCGCTGACAAGGATTCCTCGTCATGTTGATATCCTCCTTCGAGGGCATGAAGGTCACCAGCGTTTGATCCAGACTGCGAGTTAACATTTTCCGTTGATGGGCGCGGTCCAAGGTCGGAGGAGAGATCGACAAGAGTGGTGCGCTCCGTCTCGTCCGGGTGATGGTGGTGTTCGAGCGGTGGTGGCCTAATGTCAGCAGCCGCAGAAGAAGACACCTCCGGCCCCGACGTCTGGACGTGCTCAACTACTTGAGACGCATTTAAAGTCGGAGCCTCAGCCGCGCTCTCCTCCTCCCCAACCAACCCCTCCTCCGCTGGTTCATTCTCCAGATGGTCGTGCTGCTCCTCGAGTGGGGCTTGCTGATCGAAGAAAGCAGCAGCCTCCGAGTCGGAGCTCGTGGAGTGAGCAAAAGGTGCCGAGATGTCGGTACGTGTGGGTTGGTCGGCGTCCGGGTCAACAACAAAAGGATCGGGAAGCGGCCCGGTGTTATCAGCCATTTTGTCCTAGCCGTTGCTCCTGGTCGTCGTCGTCGTTCCTGGGATGGGAGTGCGGGTTGCACGAGCTACTGATTGATGATGTTCACGTGACTAGTGACGCATTCGCCGATCACTTTCGTCTTACCACGACCACGACCTTTTCCCCGTTTCAGCACCACAGGGCTCCCATTTTCACCCACTTGGACAACAAGGCTGTTTAAAGCAGGATGCGCTGAGCGAACATGCCTCCAGCGTATCGAGTATTACTCTCGCTCCTCGATACTGCCCATCCATCTTCCTCCGAGGCGTCTCGAGGATTGCCCGCTGAGCAGCAGAAAGACGTGGAGCGCTTTGGCGGATATCTACCTCAACATCTTTTTCAGTCTCTGCCCGTCCATCGGCCCATTTGGAAGACGAGGTCCTCTTCTTTCGGATCTTCCTTTGCGGATCTCGATACCTCGGCTCCTCAATTAGATCATCGCTTTGGCCCCATATCCCTCGACTGGGTCGATCGCCCGCTGGGGCTCATTTCTCCCTTCGATCACGGCAAGGCCAGCGTGCCTTCCACGCAAAGGTACGGCTCCATGGAAGGTTCTCCTCCTATCGCCGGTGGCTCGAGCTATGCATATGCCGTGCGAGGACAGTCTCCTACGGCGACTTTACCAGCTGCAGGCCGTGCCGTGCCCTCGTCCGCCTCTTCAGCGAGACCTGAAGCGCCCACGCCTGTGGCTCGCTTCATGGGCGAGGGAATAGCGAGCGGTTCTACAGATGTTGCCTACGGCGTGGTACATGTCTTCCGGGACCACACAGAGGAGAGCACTTGGTCGCAGACGGAAGACACGGCAACCGACAGGCCTATCAAGGACGGGGAGCAAGACGAGGAATACGCAACACCGAAGTCGGACGGGACGATCATGGGCGTACTCGCTGTGCCGTCGTACATGACCGCGGCCGACTTCCTCGCGTTTGTTGCTCCGGCTGCGGAGGCGATCAGTCATTTACGGATGATCCGGTGAGCTTGAGCGCAGCGAAACCCACGTCTTGGTCCTGCTTTTCAAGAAGTGGTTAAGATAGCGAGGAGAGGCGTGTTCGACACTCGTTTGTATAACGTTCTTACTCGATTTTGCTAATGCTACTCTGTTTTCAGTGACTCTCAACCTAACCGATGCATGGTTCTTATGAAGTTCCGGGACGAACGTGACGCGGTGGAGTTTTACCGCATGTTCAATGGCAAGCCCTTCAACGCCATGGGTGTGAGTTCAGAGGTCGTCTAGCATCTTTTGCACGAACGGCGCTGTGGAAGAGTAAGACTCATTTCGCTGCACCTATTCACGTCTCCATTAGGCGGAAATCTGCCATGTCGTACGGGTCACAGCGGTATCCGTACGATCGACGAGCAAGGCAGCCTTTTCATTCCCGCTATTGGCCAATTCGGACCCTTGGCCGGTTGTCGCTTCGCCGTCCCGCCCGCCAACTCCTACTTCCCTAGCACACTCTTCTTCCCGTCCGTCTTCAGCCTCTGCCGCATTAAATCCTGCGAGTGCAGCGGGAGGGGTGTCTTCCAAGCCGAGGAGCATACCGCTGCTGTACGAGCTGCCGACCTGCCCGGTGTGCCTGGAGAGAATGGATGCGAACATCACGGGATTGATGACCATCCTCTGCCAACACACGTTTCACTGCGAGTGCCTCAGCAAATGGGGAGAGGGCCGGTGCGTTTGTTTTCACCTTCGCAGTCGCTATCGCGGACTATGCTGCTCACGCGGAGATTTATCACGTCTTGCTTGTCCCACACTCGCTCGTCCATAAGGTGTCCCGTTTGTCGATATTCACAGACGCGCCGAAAACCTGGCGAGGCAGCGGCTTCGGCCGGTGGTGCTCGAACTTTGAGCAGCGTGGACAGGCTCGAAGCGAACGACGACTCGCCGCCGTCTTCCACGTGCGCTTCCTGCCAGACCACTGAGAATCTCTGGATATGTCTGGTATGCGGCAAGATCGGATGCGGAAGATATGGGAGCGCACACGCGTACGAGCACTACGAGAGAAGTAGTCACTTGTACAGCATGGAGTTGGAGACTGGCAGAGTGTGGGACTATGCTGGTGACGGGTGAGTTCAAGCAGATCGCTTCTGAGTTCTCGAGCGGGGCAGGATTGTTGAATGACGTTCGGTGCCTCGCCTCGGCTCGCTGTGCAGCTACGTCCATCGATTGATACAGAACAAGGCCGACGGAAAGCTGGTCGAGTTGCCTTCGGCATCCACCTCTTCCTTGTCCGGACGGGACTCGCCTCACCCGGGCTCTTCGGATGCGGTGGCTCCGGAGAAGCTGGAAGCGATCGGGCTCGAGTACTCGTATCTCTTGACGTCCCAGTTGGAGAGTCAGCGAGATTTCTACGAGGAAAAAGTGAAAACGCTACAGGCTAAGCTGGAAGACGTGCAATCGCAGTTCGAGCGAGGTCGCTCGACGGTGGAGACGTCAGCTCAGGAGGAAGAGGCTCGGAAGGCACGGCTGGAGGAACTGGAGAAGGAAGTGGTTCCTTCGTTGGAGCGAGAGCAAGGGAAAGCGGCGAGGCGCGCAGAGAAGGCTCTATCTTTGGCGCGGACGCTGGAGAAGGAGCTGGCGGCGGAGCGATCGGTGTCCAAGGGTCTGATGGAG
This sequence comes from Peribolospora baueri, assembly GCA_029717555.1. Taxonomy (NCBI): domain Eukaryota; kingdom Fungi; phylum Basidiomycota; class Peribolosporomycetes; order Peribolosporales; family Peribolosporaceae; genus Peribolospora; species Peribolospora baueri. The sequence goes on along the minus strand of JAMDHS010000044.1, from coordinate 76,774 downwards.
AGGCTGGAGAAGGTGCGGCGGGAGAGCGAAATGACGGAGTCGGAATTGGGCAAGGTCAGAGGGGAGGTGGAGGAGCTGAGGGAGCAGGTACGCGACCTGATGTTCTTCGTCGAGGCGCGGGCCAAGGTGGACCAGGAGGGCGGGGAGGCGCAGGGAGGCGATCTGGAGATCCAGGGCGGCGTTAGCCGAGCCGGTGAGCAGGAGCAGGAAGCGCCCGGCGACGGCAGCGGCGGGGAGAAAAAAAAGAAGAAGAAAAACAAGAAGAAGTGAGGGTATTCGGGATGACCTACGGTGGTCGTGGGACGTCGCCGGCGGCGGTCGGCGCTGTCACGCTCATCACGTCACGCACCTCGTCCCTCTCTCCCGGTTCTTCTAACCACAACAAATACGCTATCTCGCCGCCTGGGCGGTAAAGTCGGGCTTTTATATGTAACGTGCATTCATATGGGCTTAGGCGCCGTTGTCCCGAAGTCTGCTCCCTTTCCGCCTAGTGTATTCGGCTATTTGGTCTTCCGCACGCCAACCGCTGTGCGAACGTGACGGGTAGCAAGTGTGATATTGAGCGTGGAGGAAGCCAACACTTCGGGACGGCACACGTCGACGGATGTCTATCATGGCAGAGCAGCTCGACGCTCAGGCCCCCAGGGACCGTCTAATCCGGTCTGCGTGTGTTCAAGCTCCCCCCCTCCTCCACTCCTTCGCCCCCCTCCCACTCCTTGGGCTCGCTCCGCTTCGGTAGTCTATTCCGGCCTAAGAAAAAGAAAAAGGAAGACTTACGATCATCTGCACGTGCTTGCCGCAGCATTCTACGCTCGGACCGATCTGCAATGGGAAACCGATCTTCTGCTTTCACCACCTTGTCGCCGCCTCTTGACTCTTTTTCCCTTTTTCACAGCTCGACCGCTCTGCCATCGGCACTTTCCTAGTCGCACGCCTCTGGAAACACCCGAGCCAAAGCCCCTTGAGATTGTTTGATTGCCGGATTCGTGGGCTTGCGTTCGGCCGACGGGCCATGAAGCGAGCCGCCGGGCCCACCTCTGCGGGCTTTGCATGCCTCAAGTGCCTTTTGACACCCCCTTGCCTACCCTCGGTCCCTCGCCCTCCCCGAAGAGGTCTTTTCAAGGATATCTTCGCGCCTAGTCCCAACTTCCAGGCCGCTGCTTCGTTTGTGGCATCTCAGACTCGCTCCAGGCCGACATGGCAATCAGCCTGGGCCGGGTTGCCTCTCACCGCCGTCTCGTTTGCCAATGACTTGCTAACGGAATGGTTACCTGGGGACCGTCGACATGCTCTGGGAGCATCTCGTTTTGCATCGGAGGGACAGAGCGGAAAGCGATTTAGAGCTGCTTTGGGCCGATCTCCTTCCCTCCTGGACGCCCACACGACGCGGCATCTGCCCGTCTCTCGTGCGCGACATGGCCACACCAGGGAAGGAGGCGGAAGGATGGCGAAGACGCCGATATTGACGTCCTCGAACGTCTTCTCGGTCTTGTCTTGCGGCGCACGAGGATGGCGCACCGGCTTGAGGCTGGCGATCGGGACGGCGGTTGGAAGAAATACGTTCTCTGATCGCCGAGCCGTACATACCGGGACGTCATCGAAGACGACGAAAAAGACAGAGGAGGAAGCGAAAAGCAGCTCGGATATGGGACCCATAGTTGGACGAAGGACTACTGGTTTGAGTGGCATGCTTTTTCCATGGACCGGCCAAGGTTCCCAGGGGAGGGCGAGCGAACTGCTGCTGAGGTGTGAGTGCGGCTCCTCTGTCGGACCTGCGTGGATGATCGAATGGGCGGACCCTTTGCTCATCTTGTTTCTGGTAAACCCCTCGTGTTTCCTCTCTGTTCGTCCATGACGCTGCGCTACTCCATAGGTACGATACTGGATGCTAAAGGCAACGTCAAAGTCATTTCGGGCCAATTCAAGAAGTCGGAGCTGTGTTCAGAGCACGGGCTCGAGGTGAGCGCCGGTGGCGACCCGTCTCCCGCCCAGGTCACGTTGTCTTCAAGGAGACGCGGTGCCGGATTCTGGATCGCTGATCCGAAAACAGGAAGTGGAAAGGGACCGGCTGTTGTAGTGCGCCACAATGTCTCACTTTCATGCATGGGTCTCCTCTTCCACTTTCCCGCACTTGCTCCCCTCAGGCCAGAGACCTGCGCAAAATCGATTCGCGAGTCCCAAATCTCGTACCAACCATTCTCCCACGCAAAGAGGCTTTCTTGGTGCGTCCCACTGGTTTTGAATCCGTCTTAATTCCGTCTCCTTGTACACAAAATGTACCCGATTTTGTATACACAACGGGACTGGCGGCGGTCGCTCTTGTCGTGTCATCGCTACCCGGCCTCGCGCTCGTTTGCCCCACCGCTCGGGCTGCACGGTTGGAGTCGCCAGGTTGAAATTGGCAGCTCACCCGAAACGCCTTCCTTCCCGTTTCCCACCCACGCCGGCCTGCGCATTTGGTATCGATGAATGCGCCTACCGTATCGACTGGCCGTCCATTCCCGCCCTTCACGCTACTCCACCATGTATACCTAGGTGAACATTCTCCACATCCGCGCCCTCGTCAAAGCCGATACTGTGCTGCTCTTCGACTCGTTCGGCAGCTCAGACTCCACTCTCCACTCTGCCTTTGTCTACAACCTCGAGGTCAGTCGATCACCACCATGTTTTCTGTTCCAGTCGATTCGCCCAAGGCCGACGTGAGCCTTCGTTAACGGTCGTCTCGTCTGCGGTTTCGTCGACCACAGCACAACCTGAAGCCCAAGCGAACGGAAGATGGTCTCCCTTATGAGTTCAGGTGAGTGCAGTAGCAGGACAATTGCTGCTGTCCCATCTTCCTTGGTGTGCTCGCTCTCCCCCACTCAAGTTCCTTTTTTATCGCGTCGGTCGCATATCAGGGCCCTTGAATCCATCCTTCTGTCCGTAGCGGATGCCTTGGGGTCCGAAATGGCCAACCTTCGCTCGCTTGTATCCGAGCTGCTCGAGGAGCTCGATGAAGACATCGAGAGGGAGAAGCTGCGACTGCTCCTGCAGTACTCGCGGAAGCTCTCGGCATTTGGCAGCAGGGCGAGAGGTGTACTGGCGGCCATCGACGAGGTCCTGGAGCAGGGTGAGTGGTGGTGTGTTCTTAACGACCGTTCCGCCTTTCGACACGACGCTCGTCTCCGAACCACATCCGCGTGCCATGTTCAACGAACCGGTTGTCTACTTCATTTTTCCCTCCAACTCGACGCTAATAAGACGACGACATGTCCAAGATGTACCTCTCCGACGCCAAGGCGGACAGACCTCGCAAAGCTTCCGACCACGACGAGCTGGAGCTGTTGCTCGAAAGCTTCAGCAAGCAGGTAGAGGAGATTGTCAGCGAGGTCGAGCAGATCAACGTGAGTGCCGTGTCGGTTTCGGAATGTTGGCCAGTGGCGAGGCGCCGTCCATCGGCGACGCGACACCGACTGACTTTCTCTCTCCCATCTTTCGCCCGTCGCTTTCCGTCCTTGTCCAGGCAAACGTCCAATCGACGCAAGAGATCGTCGAGCTCATCTTAGATTCGAATCGAAACGAGCTGCTGGCGTTGGACCTCAAGGTGTCCATCGCGACCCTCGGCGTCGGAGTCGGCACGCTGTGGGCCGGGTTGTTCGGCATGAACGTAAGCGAAACTATTTGTCGTTTGTTTCGTTTAGCACGCTTATCCGGTTCGTTTCGAACTCACGCCTCCCAACTTGGGTCGTTCCTTCCTACCCGGTACCGGCTGCCTGGCAGCTGAAATCGCACATCGAGGACGACCCGTACGCGTTTGCGATTGCGTCGACCATGGCCTTTGTCGCCGCCGGCCTCTTCACCTGGATCGGTGTCCGAAAGCTGAACAACCTGCGCCGAGTCGGCCTCATGCTTCGCGGCCGCCACGCCGCCGGCGCCATCGGTCACGGCGTGGACGGCTCGGCGGACGTCATGTCAGGCCTGGAGAGCAAATGGGGCAGCAGCCGCAAGCTGGCTATCCAGCGGGCAGTGAAGACTCGGGACGAGATGATGGTAGGCAAAGGCGAGGGTGCCTTGCGGGGACACGACCGATCGTGGTCGCGACTCGGCAGAGGGCGCCTGTCCTTGCTAGGGCGATTGAGGGACTAGTTCTTCTTAGGCGATGTGATGAATGGATGTATGACGGGATGGATGGATGGATGGACGGACGGACGGACGACCTTGGGGGGTCAATCAAACGCGCGCGTGAGACGAGTGAGGCGCACGACGATACCTTGCCTACCGGCGATGACGCGCACTGTAGATGATACCCACGCCAACCCAAGCCAAGCCAACGCACGTCAACTCGGATGGGATCGGTTTCCCCTCTTTCCCTCCACCACCCCACCTCCGGCGCGTCCTCCTACCCATCCGCTCGGCCCCACCATGTCCGCCTCGGCGCTTCGGCGCTCACTCGATCTACTTGTCAAACCGGCGAGCACGCGGCCTGGGGAAGTCGGGCGGTGCCGGTGGCAAGGAGACTGCGAGGCGAGCCGGGCACGGTGCGGTGGGTGGGGTGGGCGAAGGAAGGAAGGTGAGAGGAACGATAAGTATGTTCGCTTTAGATCACTCGTGCATCTATGGTTACATACATATATATGCACTGCGGAGTAGAGTGCGCGTGCAGGGGGACGAACGAAACGGGACAAGACGAGGGACAGACAGACAAAGAACGGGCGGGCGTAAATGAGCTGGTGAGCGAGGGAAAATAGAAAAAAAAAGAAAAAGAAGAAAAAAAAGCGAATGCCCGAGGCGAAGAGGAGAGGGGAGGAACGATGAGACCCGGAGGAAAACGAGAACGGGACGAAAGATAAATGAAGACTGGCCGGAACAACATTACAGCCAGCTGACCGGGGCGTACAAGACAAGACAAGAGAAGAGAAGCAAGGGGAGAACGGAACGGAACGGAGGGTGGTGGTAGCGATCAGGTCAGGCGAGGGAGTGGTACGACCGATGGCGAGGGTTAAGGAGGGCAAGGCAGAGCAAAGTCCAAGGAGGCCAAAGCGGGTCGTGTCTGTAGAGACATGCTGGAGCGATAAGGTAGAGGTGCGCAGTTGGGAGTTAAAGCGAAGGGCGAGACGACAAGTCGACGGACGGGGCGAGGGTTTTGAATGAACGACGCGGCGCGACCGGCGTCGACGTGGTGGTCGAGGTGACAGTCGTTTCGGCCAGCGTCATCGAACTTTAGTAGCTCCCTGGGGGTAACAGTTGGCCCACGCCGGCCCTTGCGAAATGTCGAGTGATGTCGGTGACGACTGGGAGCGGAGGCGAGACGAGACGGAAAGGACAAGACGACGTGAGCCTACTTGGTCATCAAAGCGACCTCTCTGCGTGTCCCTTCCAGCAACCGCCACTCACACGGTGCAAGGTAATTCTCCGCCAGATGCACCTCGAAAGGGGCTGTCTGGACCTCCGTGACGAAAGCGTTTCTGGAGATGGGAGATTCGGTGGGTCTTCCGGGAAGGAGAAAAAAAAGGTAAAAAGGTAAAAAGGATGAGCGTCAGATTCGGTCCGGTGACTCCAGAGGAAAAGAAAAACACCCACCTAGGAAGCCTCATAAGCCTAACCTGCAACCGATACCTCCCCCTAGCCCTAACACTAATCTCAGGAAAGACGAAAAAGTTTCCCATCCGGCCCTGAAGATCGGGGACGGTGTGAGGGCTCGACACGACGGAGCCGTAGAGCATCCGAACGGGCCCGGAGATGAGATGGGAGGGGGATCGCGGCGGTGGAAGCGGCGGTGGGGATATTGGCCGCGGCGGGGGTTGTCGCCGAGAGCCGCTCGGTCGCCGTGAGGAGGAGGAGGAGGAGGAGGAGGAGGAGGGCGTGTGTGCGGGCGGCGGTTCGGTCTGTTCGGTGGTGGTAGGGATGGGGGTGGGCACCGGTTCGAGCATGTCCGCGGGGAGGCCCGAGGCGGTGAGGAGGGAGCAGTGGCAGATCAAAAAGGGCATTTCCTCGTTGCTGAGAAGGCGGAGACGGAGAAAGGGGTATGAGCAGTGGGGCGGGACAAACGAACGAACAGACAACCAATCACACGCTCACGCTGACACCTCTTCACCTCGCGAATCATACACCTTGAGCTGTACGATGAGCGGGGGGGCGATGGGAAGCCTAGCGAGAACGTTGGTGCCAAAGGCGCTGCCCGTGTTGGGTTGTTGAATAGTTGTCAAGACGTAACGTCTGTGCGGCGGGGCAAAAAAAAAAAAAAGAGGGACTGGGGTGAGAAGGCGGCGCGGCGTCGGGCAGTGATGGAGGGGAGCCGTCGACTCACATCCCTTGTTCTTCCTCTTCCATACCACGGCCGCCCTGTCCCTGTCCGCTCCCACTGCCCGCGCCCGCGCCATTGCCACTGCCACTATCACCACCGGGTTGGCGCTCAGGCGGGGAATGGCTTCTTCTCCGCTTCGTCCCCGAGACGCTCCTCTGGCCGCCTCCATCGCCTCCTCCTCCGCCCCCGCCTCCGCCCCCGCTTCCTCCGCCTCTTCGCCCATTCGAGCCGCTACCAGACGCAGAGGCGGACGCACTGGCAACGCCCTCCGCAACCTCTACCGCCGGACCAGCCGGCATAGGCCGCGACTCGTCGCTGGCAGCTCGTAGGGCGGCGGTAGACTTTGAAGCGCGAAGAGTATACGTATGTCCAAAATCCAATACGAAAAGCCGATCGTCCTCGTTAACAAAAGACGAGGTCGATGTCGACGAGGACGTCGACGAGACGCGACCGGGGGACCTTCGGAGGGGCGTGCCGGGCCTTGAGCGGGGTCGGCTTGTAGGGGAGCGGGAGGAGGAGGGGCTGCCTGGTGGGGTGAGGAGGGCGCCGAGGGAGGAGGAGGAAGAAGGACCGGCGTGCGCCTCTGCGGTCATGCGGTTGGTCCGACGTGAGCTGGCCATGGCCGAGCCCGACGAGCGTACAACCTTGGCCGTTTTTATGCTTGTTGTTGTCAACGTTAGGAAAGAGGAGGCAGAAGAGCGGAGAGAAAGCGAGTGGCCGTCGTCGTCGGCGACGTCGAAAGTGGCGGAGAAAGGGGCCACCAGGTCGAACCGTTGATGGGCCGGCGATGTCGGCGAAGGGAGCGAGGAGACGTCGACGATCGACGTCGGTGGGGTGTGGGTGAGTGTTTGTGTGTGTTTGCGTGAGTGTTTGTGTGTGATGCGCCGGGCTCTACTTCTTTCTTCCTTTCCGAGGCGGACTGGACTGGGAAGCGAAGGAAAGACAAGCGAGGTTAAGGTTTCGAGGGACGAGCGTCTCGGTGATAGAGGTGGTAGGATGAATGGTGGGGTGACAGGGTCGTCCGGCGAGCGATGGAAGGAGCTGCCTGGTCTGAAAGGAGGCAAAGAAAGGGGGGTGGGTTGGTTGGTCAAAACCGATCTAGCGACGACGACGGGAAGCCGAGCGTGCAGACAGAGAAAAAAAGACAGAAGGTAAAAGAGATGGATGGACAGATGGAAGGTGGCAAACGTGGTGTTCCGGAACGGGCGACACAGAGGGACGGTTTCCCTTTTCAAGCCAACCGAACCGGACGTGCCCAACCCAATCCAACCCATCCCATTCTCCATCGCTCCTCTGTTTGTCCGTCTCTCGTCGCCTTGCTTGCCGTGCCTCGACTCGACTCTCTGTCGGTCAGTCGCCATCCGGGCGAGCCAGGACAGAGAAGGAGAGAGTTCTGAGCGTTGGAGCGACAAGGGGGTGCCAAGGGCGAGCGAGGCGCCCGAGGTGAGACATTTGGCCCTGCCGCAGGCTTTGGGGGCGAGGGGGAAGGGATTGTTTGTTTACCGGGGGAGAGAGGGAGAGAGTCTCTCCGTCGTCGGTCCGTCCGACGTCGGTCCGGGCCGACTTTGGGTTCCCTTCCTTCTTCCCTCTGGTCCCTTGAGGCGAACGAGCGAACGAGGAAACGAGGACGGAGCCGAAGAGGAAGAGGAAGACAACAGGTGAGACAAGGTCTGACTTACATGGCTCACGCGGCGGATCTGGCGGTCGCCTCTTGGACCGACCCCCGCCGACGTCCACGCGAAAAAGTGGCATGGAAAGACGATGGAGGCGGTGCGGAGAGGAGAAGAAGAGGAAAAGAAGGAGGAGGTTAGAGCTTGCGATGGTGGCCGTGTTTGTGTGTCTGGCTGAGAAAAAGGCCGGCTTGGGTTAGAGAGTGACCGACATTGGGTCGATGCTCGTGCGAGGCTAGCGCCGGCGAGGCGAGGCGAGCCAGTTAGTCAAGTCAAGGTAAGTCCAGGTAAGTCAAGGTAAGTCCAGGTAAGTCAAGTCCAGTCCAAGTCAAGTCCAAGTCATGTCGTCCTCCATCGGTCAGCTCAGCTCGCCTTGATCGTCGGTTGTTCTCCATCGTCCCTCCATCTCGCTCGTCATCCATCGCATTGGACCAACAGTACATGACATGACACGATACGGCCCTCTGGACACGCTTCATTCACCTCTTGTCACGCACAGCCAGCGAGCGACACACAGACGCACAGACAGACAAACAGACAAACAGATAGATAGACAACCAGACAAACAGTACGCCATGGCTCCCTCCCCCTCGACCCTCCTCTCCCCTCGTCGTCAGCTGCATCGTCCCCCTGTCTTCACCGATGCATGAGGCGGCTATTCACTCCACATCCACATCCATGTCCATGTTCATGTCGAGCGCCGTCAACATCCACGATCAAGGACGGCAACGGAGACGGCAACGGCGACAGGTTCGCATCGAATCTTCCTTGCTCGCCCTCGTACACGCCCTAGCTCATCATCTGAGACATTGCTGTTGACGCCCGCCGGAGTGCGACATGCTGGCTGTGCTGCCCGCCCGAACGGACGGATGGGATGGGATGCGATCACTCAACACCTTTTTCTTTTCTCGATACTTGCCTCATGCGTCAACCACCATTTGTAGCCGCCCGCCCATCCTTGGATGAATGGACGGATACGAGACGAGGCAAGACAAGACAAGACAAGACAAGACAAGGCAAGGCAAGACAAGACAAGGCAAGACCCGGCTCGCGCGGTCTCCGTCCGTCGGTCGTCTCTGTGTGTCTCTCTTCTCTTCTCTCTCTCTCTCCTCCCATCACCCGCCCAATGCACACAAGCCTTTTGGCACCAAGATCGACTAACCACTAACCAAACCGTGGCTTATACCTCCGTCCAAGATACCGGCCGGCCCGATAGGCATGCAGCGACGGAGCACGCGTCGAAGGGAAATGGTGCCGCTGATGGGGTAGCGTAGCGTAGCAAAGAACCAGTACGGGCGGGTCCGGCAAAGCAGCTCGCTATTTTTTTTCTTCTTCGCCGCTGGAGGCGACGGCGCACGCACGCACGTCTGCGCACAGCTGGCCCTTTGTCCCGCTTCTTCGTCCCTTTTTCCTTCTTTCTTTCCTTTCTTCCTTTCTCCGCTTCCCGCTCTTTCCGTCCCTTCCTCTCGTTCCACATCACTCCACAACTCCAGTCAGCCGGTCACCCGGCCGGCCAGCCAGTCAGCCAGCGCTCCGCATCGATCCGCCATCCGCCATCCGCACCGCACCGCACATCACGCCTCGGTCGACGTGCGAGCGCCACCTCGTGCGTCGCCTCTCTTTTTCCTTCCTTTTTTTTTTTTTTTCTTCTTTTATTTGGTTCCGCCCGCCCTCGGTCGCGCCCATCCATCGTCTCGACGGAGGCATTTGGAAGGACAAATAATGCGGTCGGGCGCGCGGCGTGATTGCGATGCAGTGGAGCGGGCCTTCCCTTGTCGTTTGTTGTCGTCCACCAGAGCGATAGATAGGCAGGCAGGCAGACGACAAGTTAGATACAGTATTGTAGTCCCCTTTGCCCTCGTCGTACCCCCGACCGACCGAGTGGAGGGATGGCGTCGGGGCCGGGCACGACGACACCAACGCAAAGCCTCACCTCACTAGCCCTGGCTAGCTAGCCAACCCAACCCAGCCCAGTCCGTCCGTCCTTCCGTCCGTTCCCACCACATTCCTCGACCCGTCCGTCCCAAGCGCTCCTGTACGCTTCCTTGGTTCGTTTGCTGCGCGCAGCCCGGGGCGCGCCTCCGCCTCGACGCCACGCCACGCCTGGTCACTGGGCGGACAAACGAAACGAGGCGAAACGAGGCGAGACGAAACGACGGGGAACGTTTGACGATACGATCGATGCGAGGCGATGCGAGGCGAGGCGTGTTTTCGCTTTTTGCTCGCCTCGCTCCCTCCCTTCCCTCCCTTCCTTAATCCTGTCCGTCCGTCCGTCCGTCCGTCCGTTTTTCCGCGGTTTACTCGATTTGGTCACTCCAACTCATATACACGCTGTGGCCGTGGCCGTCGCTGTCTCTCGCACGGCACGGCCTCGTCCGATCGGCATGCTTTCTTACCTTTTTCTTTCCTTTTTCTTTCAATCCTTGTTTCTTTTCTTTTTTTTGCGCGGTCAGAGGACCATAGGATCTGACATACGATGTGATATGTAATGCGACGGACACGACGCCATGCGATGCGGTGCGAAGCGATGCAGTGCAAAGCGAGATCCATCTATCCGGCCCGCATGCTGCGAGCTGCAAGCTGCGACCTGCGACAGGCGGACGTCCGTGATCATCTCCCGCAGTCCACCCGTGTCGTCACACCCTCTCTTGCACGTATCGCAAGTACCGTGGGACCGTAACTATGACTGACCTGGGTCTCCACGTCGAAGTGCGCGTCGTCGTGCGAATGCGAATGCGAATCCAACCATGTTTGCAGACGATCCTTGCATTGCAGTCCCACTCCAGTCCCCCGCCGAGCCGACGCCAGAAGCGGAGCGGTTGCGTGCAGCTTTCCGACGCCGAGTGCTCCTTCCATCTCCCCGTCGACACACGGCGCTGGCGCCACCCAGCTGTAGTGTAGTGTAATGCTGGCCCGTCCAAGCGAGCCGAACCACGCCCGCGGCGGCCCGCGTAAATCCCTCGTCCCGTTGTCCCGTCGTCGTCGTCCATCGTCGCCATGCATAAAGTACACCAGCCTGCGCCCCACCCAGCGTGGGAGAGCGCTTGCGTTATGGGTACGCTCACGTGGTCACCACCGTATATCCCACCCCGTCTCCTCCCTCGTCCCCGTCGACTCCCAGGCGCAGGCGTGTGAAAAAAACGAAAAAGGTCAACAAAAGTTCCGTATGCGCTCCGCGCCGCCCGTGGGACAGGGCCGGCGGGAGACCCCACACCACACCATACCATCGTCCCCGACCACCGCGCTCGATGCTCCAAACCCGTTCGCTCCCTCCAACGGACGCCTCTCCAACTGCAATTAGTGGAGGTGTGGTGCAGGCTCGAAGCGCGACCGACCGACCGACCGACCGACCGTAGCTACACGGCCAAGAACGAGCGCTGGCTAGCGAGGGCGTGCAGGAATGAAACGATGATCCTGAGCAACGGTTGGAATATCGAAAGACCGCCCGACGCTGCTCCTCGCGGGCGCTCCAACAAAAAACATCAGCATCGCCCGCTCATTCACAGCTGGGCGCCGGCCAGCAAGCCATTTATTTACGCGGGTTCATATCTATACCGCCGTGCAAGGCGTGGTGGGTATAGGTATGGTCGCTGGGCGCCTCCCCGTCCACGCCGTCGCGCCAGCCCATTCGTGCACGAGCACAAACAGACTCTCTGTGGCGTTCGCTCCCCGGAGTGAACGCCCGTGAATGAATGAATGGTTGATGATGAATCGTTCGGCACAGCGAGAGTAGCAGCAGCAGCGGGCAATGATGGACAAGGTGGACCGTGCTTTGCCGCAGTAGCCCATGCGCCGGGGATAAACGGCTTTGCGCGCTTCCAAGTCGGACCGGCGACTCTTTCCCACTTTCATTTCTTCTGACCCGCAAATCGCCATCCCTTCCTTCGTTCGACCCTCGCCCGACCCCACCTCGCCCTCTCGTCCTGCTTTTGCTTCGAGCAGAGAAACAACGAAACGAGAGGCGCCGCCGGAATCCCATCACTCGGCGGCGGGGCCTGCATGACATCTCACCTCATCGACGCGGGGCGATGCTTGGACGGACGGCCAGGAGGGCAAGAACGCTGCCGCCGTATGTCGATAACCTCCTCCCCGCCGCCCTACCGCCCCCTTTCCTTCTCCCTGCCTTCTCTACCGCTTTTTCCGTTCACACACGACATGGCCTCTCCCCCGCTTCCCATCCATCTCCTCCTGTCCAGTCTCCCGGGGTATGGCCGCCCGCCGGCAGGCCCGTCTGCAGCAGCAGCAGCAGCAGCAGCAGCAGCAGCAGCACCGCTTCCTTCTCCCCTTCGTCTTGCTTGCCTATCGCCGGCTCGAACGAAGCCGCCACGGCCGACGCTACCCGGCGACGACCGACCGTCTCAGCGCCGTCGCCGCTCCCCCAGTTCACTCTCAGGCTCCCCTCCGCCGCTCGGAAGCGCCATTCCAACTCGGCGAGCGGCGAGATGACGACCGTGTCCGACGTCTCGCGACGACGACCCGACGGCGACGACAACAACAACTCGCTCGCCCGGGAGCGAGATGGGCGTGGGCGTGGGCGTGGGCGTAATCGTCTGTCCTCCGCCGACCCGCTGGTCGAATTCATCAGGCTCACCCACCTCGGCACTCTGCCCAAATCGCTCCTAGCGGCGCGCGTCCAAAGTTCGCCTCTGTTCGGAAGGAGACACGCGAGCGAGCTCCAGCGTGTACATGGGATGAGGGCGGATCAGGGGCAACAACAAGGCACGCCGGAGTTCTCCAGCGTGGACCACCGCGGCCGGCTCGGTCCGTCGAGCGTCCAGGTGCGGCTCATCGGACGCCTCTTACGTTTCGCGCCCGACAGACTTTTGGACGACATGGGGACGAAGAAGGCCACCCGTCGTCGCGACCTTGTCTCCGTGCACTTGGCCCGAGGCGGCGCCCTCCAGCATCTCGTCCCTCTCCCTACCGAATTTGCTCTCTGGCTCCACGACATGCTCACCGCCCGTCACTTTCTTCTCAGCCCCGATGCGTACGAGTCGCTCTGCTTCGCCGCCGTCCGACAGAAATCGGCTAGGGCTTTGGAGGTGTTCTGGAACGGTTGGAAGGCCGCCGTGGAATGGCAGACGGACGAGGATGGCGATCAGGAGGAGGCCAAGGTCACACAAGGACAGAGCGGAGCCGACGACGGGCGCTGGACCGGACTGTGCGAGGCCGTCATGGACGGCTTCCTCAGGCACGGCGACCCGCAATTCGTCGTTGACGTCGCCTCTGATATGGCTCGCTTCCGCGTTCGACCGACCGTGCTTTCCTTTCAGCGCATTCTCCAAGCCCGACTCTCCATACTAACCGCCAAACTTTCGACGACGACCCAGCTCCGCGCTACAGGCCCGGTGGTGCGCTCTTCGCGCGTGTGGCAGGTCGACCCCGTCGACTTTGAGTCGCTCTTAATGGCCTTCCTACGCCAGATCTCCACGATCCTGTCCAACATGCATTCCCATGGCCTAGCTCCTGACGCCCATTTCCTCACCACCCTCCTCCATGCCGTCTCCGCTCCTCTTCGACTCTTGCCCGATCCGGCGTTCAATCGCCTTCGACATCGTCTACGCGACTTGCCGTTAGAAATGGCTCGCCAGGTGTTTGCTTCGTCCCACCGAGCGGATGACGGGACGCGCAGCTCGTCGTCGTCGTCGTCGAACAAGCTCCGAGGCAGACCGATGATCATCCGCGGCATGGCTTGCGTGGAGACGGATGCTCTAGCGAAACGTCGGAGCCGAAGGAGCACGTTGGGTGATCTCCTCGTCCGGAGGATCAGCGAGTTGATCGACATGGCCGTCCCCGTCCCCGACGGAGCTGGGAGAACGCCGGACGAGGAGTGTCTTGAGATGGCACAGCAACTCTACCTCTACGTCCGTCTGCACCTCGCCTGCGATGAGATGGACGACGCGTTCTCCTGCCTCGCCGCCCTCCTCACTCTTTGCCTCCCTTCTCGAGCCTCCTTACCACCGGTGTCGGAAGCGAGTGACGTGGACTCCGACTCCCCGGAGGAGCAAAACGCGCGACCGTCTTCTGCGAGCGGGCGAACGACAAAGGCCCAGAAGAAGAGGGATGAAGACGAAGCGCAGCTCGATGCGCTAGAAGGACGGCTACGTCGTCGACAACGCTCGGCCGCGATCCGCCTCGTCGCCAAGGGCTTCGGCTTCGACCCGTCGGGTCCGGACCGCGACCTGGCGCTTCTCTTAGACACGCTCGCCATCATCGGCGACCGAGGCGTCGAGCTCTGGCTCGAGTCTCGCTCCGTCCAGGACATTCCGGCCGAGGTGAACCGACTGTTTAGCATGCACGGACGCGCCGTCCTCGCCGCCCTGAACTGGGACGCGCCTTGGCACGGTCGAGCGGGCCTCAAGAGGGCGATCGACCTCCTGGCCAACACGACCGTCGCCGCTCGACGACACTTCGGCGGTCGACGGCTCGACCACGCCGGCGGCGTGCTCATCGATAGATACCTCAAGAGATTGTTTGGCAACACCCGCATCGTTTCTAGGCTTCTCCTCGCCGCCGCGCGCCAGCCACGCGCCTCGCCTTTCTCCGACGCCGAGGCCACCGCGGCGCGGCAAGGACCCCCGTCAGACGTCCCCTCCGAGGTCCGTCGACTCGTCGAATGCTTCGCCTCGCTGCAGGCCTTGGGCGTGAGCGTGTACGACGTAGTGGGCCCGTGGAAGGAAGGACTAGAGACGGGCGGATAAGGATATATAAGACGGACGACGTTCGTGCATTTCGAATCATGAATTGCCTATCTACGTAAAGGACTACGTTGGACGGCGGCGCCTTGCAAAAGCGACGAGTGAATAAGCGAACGAGGGGGGGACGGGACGTGAACGCAACATCTCGGTGGTGGGAAGAAGGAAGGGCGAGAACGACGACCGCAGTGCAATGGCGTCGATGGTATATTTTGTTATGTGGATGCCAGAATCGGGGACCGGAAGAGAGGGCGAGAGGAGTAAGGAGAGACAGACAGGTGGTAGAAGACTAAACTATAAAAGAGCAAGTACGAGAGGAGAGGAGAGGGCAAAGAAAGAAGAGAGCCGAATCTATTCAGGAACAAAGTCACGCTGCGCCTCCGCCCGTTCAGACGAGGTACGGCTGCAGACCAGCGGCCTGGACCTTGTCCGGCATGGCCGTGTTCAGATAGCTGATGAACTCGACCACCTTGCCCCTGAGAGCGGGCGAAAGTTGGTCCGCCTGAGCAGGAGCGAGCACATGGGCGAAAAGCTGAAGGATGTGATCGATGTTTTGCAGCGCCACCGCATTCTCGCTCTGGATCAACTTGAAGATGCAGTCCAGCGTGGGTTCGTACTCCGCAAAGTCCTGCTTGAGCGGCAAGGCGGAGAAGAAAACGGGCAGGACCTGGTCGAGCGGCAGAGCGTTCGGGTTACGCATGACCAGCCGAGCGACCGCGCCCGCAGCGTTGTCACGCGCCGTCTGCACCGCCGTGGTCTCCTCGGGCGCACGCTCGAAGAAGGGCCGCAGGGCGCCAAGCAAGGCCATGTAGTGACCACTCAGATCGGCGCCAGAGTTCTGCACGAGTACACCGGCGGCAAAGGCAGCATTGGAGCGCACCTCGGCCTCGTCGTCGGAGAGCGCGCGAGAGATGATCTCGAGCAGAGGCTCAGTGAACTGCGTGATGCCTTCCTTCATGCCCGTAATCACCTCGCCAATCGAGCCAATGGCGGTCGAGCGGTCGCTGAGCGAACGGCCCTTGGACTGAAAGGAGAGAAGAGGACGACACATTTGGTCAGATCGCAAGCACGAGAACGATGTGAGACGAGAACGGAAAGACTCACGTAGTACTTCGTGAGCTGAGGCAAGAAGTGCGGGAACGCCTGAGCAAAGTCCGGGCCGAGGACCGAGGCCATGGCGCCGACGAGGTCAGACGCGGCGGAGATAAGTACAGAGTCGAACTCCGCCTGGTCCTCTCCCTCCACCACCTCCGACTCGTCCGCGTCAGGGTCCTGCTGGCAGATGGCCTTCTGCTCGAGCAGCTCGATGACGTGGTTGCAAATGGGCTCGAGGTAGGTGGGGGCGACGATGCCGGGACCGCAAGTGTTCATGCACTCCGCCAGGTCCTGGCAGAGACTGATGACGACGGTCCTGTGATGAAGAACAACAGGCTAGTGTCAGCTACGGCCACTCCCAGCACAGACGCGATCGTGTCGCTCAGCCGAAACGCCAAAAATCAGAGACACAGTTTTTCTCATGCAGCCAGTTCCTATGCTGGCTTCATTGTGAGCTGAGTGATAAAATCTCATCATGTTGGAATCGCCGCCTCTCCGTCGGCGGAAACTCGTATGCGTGTGTCCGTCGCCGAGAAGAAGCGAATCGACGAACGGAAGGGAAGATGAAAAGAGAGAAGCTCAGAGCGGACACTCACTTGTCATCTTCGTTCTCCCAGAGCTCCATGGCAGCGGGCATAATAGTCCCCGCGAGCTCCTGCACGTGCTTGTCCAAGGGCACCTTCTGCAAGAGCCACGTAGAGGCGAGAGGAAGGATCCATGTCAGTAACGGCAATAACTTGACCACAATCAAGCGCATGCACAACCAACCACTTACCACGTTGGCGCCGGGCTGCCATTGCTGCGGGTTGCTGAGCTCATAGAAGGTGTTGAGGAAGGTGAAGAGGGCAGAAAGGGCGCTCTTGCGGATGCCTTCGTAGTAGTGCTCGGTGAGGTTGACGAGCTGGGGAACGGCGTGAGTAAGGTAAGGCAGGAAGTGCTGCTTCGTACGCCGGAAGAGCTCGCCCAGGCTGTCCGCCGCCACTTCCTTCTCGATGGCCACGGCAGAGTTGATGGACAGAACCTTCTCCGCCCAGTCTTCCGTGTCGACAAAGTCCCCATCGCCATCGTCCTCCTCGACAACGACGGGTTCACCTGCATCGTCGCCTGCGATAGATAACAGCAAGGGGTCAATAAAAAGAGTACAGTGAAAATGAGAGGAAACAAGAGACTCCGATATACAAGACGACTCGGCAAGGATACTCACCTCCAGGTAGGTCCTCATGCTCCTTCTGCTGGCAGCTCGAGATAAGAGCGGGCACGACGTGCTCAAGGTAAGGCGCGAACTCCTCTCCGAAGACACGGCTCATGACGGCGAAGAAGATGAAGCTGCACTCGCGCAGCCTCGGGCTCTCGAGCTGCATGCCTTCGAAGGCGTACTTCATGATCTCGCTGAAGTAGGGACGGAAAGCCTCCTTTCCAACGGCCTCGGAGAGAGTACCGATCGTGTCGGTGGCGATACCGCGCAAGTCCTGTTCCTCGCCCTCCTTAGTCAGCGAGAGGAAGGGGATGAGGCGAGTGATCGTCTGCTGGAAGTACGGCTGGAACTGCTCCTTGGAAGCGTGCGCTGCCGAGCCGATCGCCCCAGTCACTGTCCCCTTCACGGGGGGAGGGGCCGTTTCGAGCAAACCGACGAGGCGCTCCATGAGCATGGGCAAGTACTGGACAATGTCGTCTCCGAGCACCTCGAGGAGCGAGTCGAGAGCAGTGCAGGCCGAGCGCTGCGTGTCGGCGTCGTTCATGAGGTTGATGACGAGCTGCAGTGACGAAATGAGAGCTGGGTCAGCTGTCACTGAAGGGTGTACAAGCAGCAGTGCAAGAAGACATGATAGCACTCACGGGAAGGAGAACAGCGTGCCTGGCGGCGCACTCCTCGTCCAACATCTCGCACAAGCATCCCAGCGCGATACACGCCGCCTTTCGCACGATAGCCTCCGGGTCCTGAAGGCCAGCATCGACAAAAGGCCAGAGGTCCTTCATGAGAGGCCTAATGTACTCCGAACAGCCCTCCACGGACACGCCGAAGCACATCATGGCCGACTTGCGGAGGCGTGGGTCGGCGGACGACATGTACTGTCGCATCAACTCGAGTAGCGGCGCGAAAACTTGCTGCGGGGGCAGGCTCGTGGCCAGGCAATCGAGGACACGGAGGGCGAGCTGATGACACAGAAGAAAGCAAGTGGAGCGTATCAAAAAATTGTCCTCGTATGTGGGAACAACTCAAACTTTAACAAAAACGAGAAATTTATTCACCCTGGATGGCGAGTCCTCATCGACATCTTCCGGGTCTTCCTCCGCACCGATGGCAAACATACGCTCGATGATCGGCTTGGCGAGGCCGAGCGTCTGGACCTTCTGCTTCTTGTACTTGCAAGTCCAAAGGAGCGAGTTGAGCGCCATAACACGGAGAGCGTCATCATAGTTCGTGTTACCGCCGCAGGTGACGAAGTATTCGACCATGTCCGTGATGTGCTTAGAGACGAGGGGGGCCTCGAGGACGAGAAGGGTCTCGAAGACGTCGAAGCACTTGCGAGCGCTGTCTTCATCGTCCGCCTCCAGGGACTGGTGGAGCACTTGAACCATGGTGGGAAGCATGCTCTGGAAAGTGGCGATGTCGTTCTTGTCCGCGGGTTCGATGTGCTCGGCGACGACACCCAGAGCGCGCACCGTGGTGACCCGCACCTCCAGACTCTCGGGGTCGGTCAAACGCTCGTTAAAAAGCTTGAACAAGTGAGGGAGCTGCGCCTGCATGGACTGGGCGATGGTCTCGACGAGGGTAAAAAGAACAAAAACGCCAATCTCGCGGTGGGCAGCGGCCGGGGAGTTGGTCGCATTGTAGAGGAAGGGCAGCAGGTCCGGCCAAGTGTTCTGGGGCAGCTCGATGCGAGCAATGGACGAAATGACACGGGCGGTCGAGTGGCGAACGAGTTTACTGATATAGTTCAAGAGTGATGAAAAAGCAGTGGACCATTAACTTCCAGCCTATGGATCCTCCACCCGTAAGCACTTGAAAAAATTTGGTGCACAGTCACGCCACTCACACTTCCTCCTTGAGAATGATTTCTAAAAGACGGGCCTTGATACCATTTCGAACATCCTCGGCCTGCTTGAGCCACATCTTGTTCCTGCTCGCCGACACCCTCTTCCTGAGTTCGACCGCGGCGAGCTGGCGGACTTGGGGAGCAGGCGACGAGGCAGCGATCTCGAAGAGAGCGGGCACACATTGCGGGTTTTTGTACACCTGGTTGTTCAAAGCATCGGTGGCCTGAAGGCAGGGAAAGGAGAGCGAGCAGGAGCGACTTTAAGAAGCTCGGCAGAGAGGAGGGTGTGAGAAGAAAAGACGAAGCTTACAGCCTTGATCGCCGCGGTGTCCGGCGAGGTGCTCTGCTCAAGAAGAGCATGCACGTTCTGCACGAAAGTCGGCTGTGTGGGATGGAAAGCAATGCGAGCGTGAGGGTGAGGACGTGGCGAAGGTGCCTGTCGTCCCTGTCTCGCACCGAGGGATCAGGCACTCACGTCCATAACAACTTCGTTACCGGATCGTCCAGGTCGTCAATGGAAGGGGAAACAGGATAAAGAAGAGAAAGGGAGAGGAGGGGTGCCTCTTGATGAGGAGGACGTGGTGGAGAGCAAAAGGCGGATGGCGATGGGATGCTCGAGCGCCGACCTCGTCGTAGGAAGGAAGAAGAAAGACGACCGACCAAGCCGAGCCGAGAAAGGAGAGAAAAAAATTCGGGCAACCGCGGGCATTGTTTGGGATTAGAAAGGAGGAAAGTGGCATTACAAAAGAATTGAAATGCGCACGTGAGCCACTTCTTCTGCCGCAGCTTTTCTGTCACGGTCAGGTATCACGGGTTGTCCGTGAGAGGGTTTCGTCGGCAAGCAGCGCTGGAGGCAAGAGTGGACGACGTCGTCGAGCTCGTGTATGTGCGCTTCTTCGACAGTTTGGGGGGGGGGGGGGGGGGGGGGGGGGGGGGGGGGGGGGGGGGGGGGGCGCAGGAGACCAAGTGCACAGGTAATGACTGAGACGAGCGGACTGTCCGCACATTGCCAGCTTCTTCGGGCCCTTAGCCTGCACATAATCCGCTTGTCGGGACGGAATCGCGCGCACTCGACACCGTACAAGGCAAGTTGGTCGGCTCAACTCTTAGGCAAACGACCAGTACAGTGGTTACATTCCTATAAGGGCACTGTTTGGGAGGAGACAATATTATTGTTCCTTACTCTCGAATCCAGCGAGCGTGATTCAAGCTGTCGCGTCGACTCCCTTGAACACACCAGTGTTCGTGGAATGGTGGGGAGCAAACAAGCGAGCGTGGACTGCAGAGGAGCAAGAGACCACGTCCCTTTGTCTTTCCAGTGTTATCGTCGATGCCTCCGGCTATACAAGGTCAAAGCGAGGACGTGTTTGCGGCGTGTCCCTGGGCACACTTTTCCTCGAGGGTCCGCTTCACATCCTGTAGGACGAAGCCTAGCCGCCGGGGTTCCTATGGTGTCTCCCAGCTTGCTCATTTAACTATTTTCAGGGCCCTCATAGCTTGAGAGGTTGTCTCGTCCCACAGTGCACCTTACTCCCCATTCATTCTCGCCAAGGCCGCTCTTGCACGGCCGGATCACATCGGCCTTCTAGCGTGCACTCCCACCGCCACATCTCCCTGGCTCGCGGCTAAGCTGCTTTCCCAGCTCGTTATCGATTTGATTTGAGGCTTTAAAAATCCTCTATCATGCTCATCCTCTTTGTCCTCGCCTTTCTTCAGATAAGAAATGGCGTTGTACGAGATCCACATCCATCCTCGGCTTCCGTCCCGTGTCATTTCAAGCGTCCTCTTTTGCTATGGAAAGCGTGGCTCTCTCTCCTCTAGAGCTCAGCCGCGCGGTCTTCCGTCGGTTGGCTCGAGTAGTGCCGGTATAGAGGAGATATCGACAGAAATATATCCCACACATCAGCGGATCATCCAACGGAGCGTCCACGAGCGTATCTTCTAGAGCTTCTATACTATACCTCTGGAGCCCGGTTGCTTTTTGGTTGCAGGTGTGGAAAGGGCTTTTTATATCATTTTCTTCCATTCTCTTCGCCTTTAAACGTATCGTTCTGCTTTCATCAGTTCTAATCAGGTCATTAGCATCGGCTCATCTCGTCGTCTTCTTCAGATGAGGTGGGGCTGGTGAGGACGAGTACGCGCTGTGCGAGGCCCGCCCTCATCCGAGGATATCAACCCCGGTTTGTTCACCCTTTCAATCTTCCTTCCTTTCTCCTCCTACTTCGCCTCCACGCCTCTCTCTTCACTTCATCCATGTCCTCGTCACTGTTCAGCTGCTCACAGAGCGCACCGATGCGGTGTCATGAATCCTGGCGGTACTTATAGCTTCTGGGATTGGTCAGTAGCCAGACTGACCAAAAGTGCCTTTTGCTGGCCTAGATGGATTGTGTTTTTAGACTCAATCCTGACACGCGGGTACGCAGTATGAATTATAAACATGCCGAGGCACATCCGCGTCGAAAAGGCAGATAGCTTACCAGGTACCCAAGGGGGGAAGTTATCTCTTCCCAACTTAAAAATACGAAGCTCAATTCATGTCGCTCGTCTTGCTTCCTGTCTCGCGGCGCTTCTGGCAACGGGAAAGTGCTATCCAATCCACTCCTGTCGCCTTCGCTTCTTGGCCGCCCACGAGGTGTTTGTAGCTCGTAACATCCCGAACAGGTTTCTACCCGGCGTTCCTTCGCCTTTCATGAGGAACGGCTATCAGAGCGGTCCGTACGGTTGGAGCGGCGTTAACGCCCGTGGGACAGAGGCGCTTGAGGGCGTCCATCGCACAGCTTTAGCAGCTCAATCCTGAAGCTTTTGCGCGATGACGCAAGCTAGAGACGTACCTGCCTATCTATAGGGTGCAAGCAATAGGCTTCGATCCAGCGTTAGGTCTCCAAGGATACAGCCTTTCCCCAAGGCCCTGTCCCAGTTCAATCCTGGCGCAGGTGTCTGCCACAAATCGTTCTCACGCCGCCTCCGAAAGCGGACTGGCCAACAAGAATCCTTCCATAGCTGCTGGATTTTCTAAGAGACCAATGCCCATATAGCACCATGTGCTCGCCGGGTGGGCTGTGTGATGGCGACCGGGCCCGAGGAGCGCAATCAAGCGCTTGCCGGCTGACCTCGTCAGGACGCATTGAGGGTCGAATCGACGATGAAATGCGAGTCTATTACGATTAAGAGTCATGTCAGCAGTCAGGATACGCGTGCTGATCATATGGTCCGCTGAGCAAGTCCTACGTGCTTCGAGTCGATAGTCAAGCAGTTTCGTCGTAAGAGCGCAATCGACGATTCGGATGGCCATCTGCGACCCCCCTCCTCTGCCGCAGCCGACCGCGCGTATTGACGCGTAAACCGCGTCGTCCCGACGGCCTTGCCCTTCCACTATCCACCACGACGATGGCGTTGAATCAGCATAACGGCCCCGGCCCCATCGCCTCAATCAAGCGGTCTTGGTCCAGCACCTCGAAAAACACCAACGCGGAAGACGACGATGATGCCATTCCGTGGAGCAGCTCTCCGGATATTGTAAAGGCGCCCCATCCCGAGCGGCCCGAGACGGCGACGTCCGCGGCGCGAAAGGAGAACGCCTTTGCCAGCAAAGCACTATCTTCTTCCTCCTCGAAGGTGAAGTCTGTGCGCGGTTCCACCTCTGAGAATGTATCCACCATTACTGGCTCTTCCGGCGTGAAGCGCACGCTGCCTTGGGAGACGTCCGCTGCAGCCCTCAAACAGCAGAGGCTTCTGAACGACCGTGCTCTTGTCGTTCCGAGGCGGGATGGCGCGAGGCACGTGGGGGGAAGCGGAGTGAAGCTTGTTGAAGACACGAGAAGGTCCAGTCCGAGCGCCAGCTTGACGAGCAACGCGACCAACATTCAGCAGAAGGTGATTCTGAGCCCCCAACAGCGGAAGATTCTCGCCATGGTCGTCAACGAACAGAAGAGCGTCTTCTTCACTGGATCCGCCGGTGAGCTCAACCTTTTCGTACAAATTTTGGGCTGCATTTGACACCTATTGTGCTTGCTATATGCGCTCGTCGTGTCCGTCAGGGACCGGAAAATCCGTCCTGCTGCGCGAGATCATTAGGACACTGAAGGCCAAGTCGAAACAGGACACGGTGGCTGTCACCGCCTCTACGGGCATTGCCGCTTGCAACATTGGGGGTGTGACGCTGCACAGCTTTGCTGGAATCGGCCTAGGTACGGAAAGCGTAGCGCAGCTGTTGACGAAGGTCAAGAAGAACCACAAGGCGGCTTCGAGGTGGCACAGGACAAAAGTGCTAGTTATCGACGAGGGTGAGTATTGTTTTTCTATGGCCTTGGTAGACGCGCGGGCCACGATCTGCGGGTTATTCCTGCGTATGTTCACAGTTAATTAACGCTTGCTTCACCCTCCCATCTTCAGTTTCCATGGTCGACGGCGAGTTGTTCGACAAGCTGGAGAGCATCGCGCGGTCGATTCGAAAGAGTACCGCACCGTTTGGAGGAATTCAGGCGAGTCAAAATTGGTTGGTCTCGCTTCTGTCTATTTAGCTCCCACGTCTCATCTGCAGCCCTCTTCATTCGGTTGCTGACTTTGACAACGCAGGTCGTGGTGACAGGAGACTTTTTCCAACTCCCGCCTGTCAGCAAGGGCCCGGTCGTCAAGTTCTGCTTCGAGGCCGATTGCTGGCAGGATGTCATCTCACACATGGTCAACTTGACCCAGGTCTTCCGTCAAAAAGATTCGGGTTCGTACGCGTCGCTCGTCGTTTCTCCCGTCTTCACTTTCACTTTTATGACCGGACTAACAGCGACAGGGAACTATTGGTCCACTATTGCCGTCAACCAATTTCGTGTGCTGACCTGCTTACCCACCTGCTTCCTTTCTCGTTTCATTGTTTGCAGAATTTGTCAACATGCTCAATGAAATGCGTTTCGGCAAGCTCTCGCCGCAATCCATTCAGAAATTCAAGTCTTTGGAACGAGAGCCTTCCTACGAGGATGGCATCGAACCAACAGAGCTGTGAGTAATGTGTCTCTGTAAGAAGCGTGAATATGCATGGGCAGCGATTTTGACCGTCGTTCGCGTTCTATTAGTTATCCTCGTCGTGAAGAAGTCGACAGAGCCAACCAAAACCGCATGCGCGCGTTGAAGGGAGAGTCGCGCACCTTCGCTGCTCTCGACAGTGGTACGGTCCCAGCTGATCAACGCACGAGGCTTCTGGCCAACATGGTCGCTCCACAGTACCTGGAGCTCAAGGTGGACGCGCAGGTCATGCTCATCAAGAACACGGACGACACGCTTGTTAACGGCTCTGTGGGCAAGGTGGTCGGCTTCGCGGACGAGAGGACTTACAACGCCGAGAGGGGTCTGGTCGACGCAGCCCTTGAGGAAGGAAAAGCGGCCAGGATGAAGAAGACCGACGCGCCACAGCCCGTCTACCCCATTGTTCGCTTTTTGCAGCCGAACGGGTCCCACAAGGAGATGCTCGTAAGGCCGGAGACCTGGAAGATTGAGCAGCCAAATGGAGAAATTCAGGCCAGCAGGACTCAGTTGGTGAGCCCTAATATCTGTGTTCAGGGAGGTTTGACGGGCGGTCCTACTGCGCTCGCTCAACTAGACGGCCTTCCTGCTTCGTGCTTCGTTCAGCCCTTGATCCTCGCTTGGGCTATCTCTATACACAAGAGCCAGGGGCAGACGCTCGATCGCTGCCGTATTAGCCTCAGCCGCGTGTTTGAGAAAGGTAAGTTTGGGAAGGTTTAGCCTGCTAGGACACTCGGCCCACACTCTGTTTCGCGTTGCGCCAGGCCAAGCGTACGTTGCCCTCTCGCGCTGCACATCTCTTGAAGGACTTCAGGTGTTCAACTTCGAAGCTTCGAAGGTGAGCACTGACGGCTACCCGATCTTAGCTCTGGTGCCCGGATGTCTCACTTGCTCTGCTCTGCACGCATAGGTCCTCGCGCATCCCAAGGTCATCAAATGGTCGCAGTCGCTGTCGACGCTGGATGAGTGAACCTGTGGTCAGGGCGGTGGATAGGAGATGCTGAATGTCCCTCTGTGCGGAGGTAGATAAACGCTGTCTTTCGTCCCCTCTTTGGTCTGCATGCTTTCTGTTGAGCTCTGAACTGGTGCTGCTGTCATGTAAATATATCTGCTCCCCATGCGGGTTCAGCAGTCCGTTAGTTGGACGGCTCGTCCCAGAATGCGCCGCGCATCGCGTCTCGGACGCGTCATCGCGTCCGATCGCTCCACCTCTTTATCACGTCCCCCTCTCAGTCTCCCTATTACCCGTCCCGTCATCTAC
The DNA here is from genome assembly GCA_029717555.1 of Peribolospora baueri. Lineage (NCBI taxonomy): Eukaryota > Fungi > Basidiomycota > Peribolosporomycetes > Peribolosporales > Peribolosporaceae > Peribolospora > Peribolospora baueri. The sequence continues at coordinate 51,719 of JAMDHS010000044.1, read as the reverse complement.
AACCCACCCAACGATAGCGTCAGAGCTGTATATCATTCTTCTTGTTTTAACACCGCACTGCCTCTGGTCGCCGGAGCTGGCCATTTATGGCTTCTCGCGATGGGCCCATCAAAGCGATCAGCCGGGGAGACGTACACCGGCTCCAGTCCGGCCAGGTGGTGCTCGACTTGCAGACAGCTGTGAAGGAGCTGGTCGAGAATAGCTTGGATGCCGGAGCTACTAACATAGGTGAGCCATCCGGGTCTGCTTGCACCGCCAAAGCAAACCAGTTCATGGGCAGGCTCTAGCTCCTCGTCGCGGTGGTTCGGTTTTCAAGGTACGGTAGTGAACATGGCCGTTGCTTCTTCCTGCAGAGGTCCGCTTCAAGGAACATGGCGCTGACAGTGTTGAGGTTGTTGACAATGGAAGCGGTATCTCTCCAGATGATTACGAGGGCATAGGTTGGTCCTGTTGCACCGCCCCTTTTGCTGACTCGAGTCGAACAAATGGGTGACAGGCCCGCTGACGGCGTGATTTCAACGTATTCCTTCATCACGCCCAATTTTCAGCTCTCAGACACCACACATCTAAACTCTCCACCTTCTCTGATCTCGCCTCTGTTACCACGTTCGGTTTTAGAGGCGAGGCGCTCTCAAGCCTATGCGCCTTGTCCGACGTGACTATCATCACGGCGACGGAAGAGCAGGCCCCCATGGGGACAGTACTCGAATTGGAATCTAGCGGAAGGTTGAAGAGTTCTGATGGCAAGAGCGCGAGACAGGTGAGTGATAGAGAACAGCGGATCACAGAACTAAAGTGCAACAAATTAGACGAGTTTTCCCCTGATTCTTGATTTCCTCCCTTCTGCCTGCCCTGCGACACCGCCTTCACGGGCTCATATCCAATGCCGTGCTCGAATTCCATAGCGCGGAAGTACCGTTCGAGTTAGCTCCCTTTTCTCCCCCCTGCCAGTGCGCAGGCGCGAGTTTGAGCGAAACATCAAGCGAGAGTACGCCAAGGCTCTCGGACTTTTGCAGGCCTATGCCCTTATCAGCAAAGGCGTGAGATTGTCTGTGAATAACACGGTCGCGGGGTGAGCAATGTCGTCTGCACCTCATGCCGCGTACATGTCTTCGTTGTTTGCGTTAGCTAATGATTCCAGCCGCCTAACTCGTGGCCAAATTCAGAAAGCGCTCTTCAGCTCTGACGGTACCAGGAAACAGTTCTCCATCATTTCTGTCTGCAAACGTCACTGCAGTCTTTGGGGCCAAGGCAATGACGTCCCTCCAATCGCTTCAACTGCAACTACAAGTCAGCCCCGCGAAATCTATCTCACGGCTGAAGGCAGACGATGACGATGAGTGCGTGCTGCCGGCTTCATTTCGTTTTGTACTTCCCGGCTTGAAGAACGTTTAGGCTGCGGAATCTTCGCTGATTTACTGCTGTGTCTGTCAGGCTTGGAGTCGTTCAGGTCGAGGTGGTGGGACTGATCTCAAAGCCGAGTCCTGGAAATGGGCGAACAAGCTCAGATCGACAATTCTTTTACATCAACGGGCGACCATGCTCTCCTACGAAGGTGAGAGATCTACATCCCACCTTCCTCGTGGCGTCCCTCTGACAACCTTCATTTTACCCACCGAATACGCCGACAGGTGGCCAAGGCCTTCAACGAAGTCTATCGGAGCTTCAATTCCAACCAATATCCTTTCGTCCTAGCTGACTTCAGATTACCGACGGGTGAGAAAGATGAGGCTTGAAGAGCTTTACGTGTGGCGTCTCATCTTCTAGTCTTTCTTCCCGTCGACAGACGCCTACGATGTCAACGTCAGTCCCGACAAGAGGACCATTTTCTTACACAGCGAGGCGCAGCTTGTTGAGACGCTCAAGGTGCGGCAATAAAACGACCTATTATCCGCGTGTTTATGATGTATTGACATGCGCACTCACAAATCGGTCAATGTGGGTCAGACTTGTCTGGAAGACCTTTTCCAACCAGCACGATCAACATATGCTGTTCAAGGGGCTCATTCCTCTCGCCGGGCGGCAGGTTCCCCCGAAAGTCAGAGAGTGTCTGGTTCGGAGAATGAAGATGAGGAATTGGAAACTTTTCCCGATTCAGAGTACGCATCTCCTGCTCAAGGGCGAAGTGCCTCGCCGTCTCATGTGTCCGCTTCACCGCGGGATGACGATAACCCCGAAGAGGCTCGCCCCACTACCCTGCCAACTTCGCAATCGGATGAAGAGGTTGACGACGGGGACGATGGCATGGATAGCGGGCAAGTGTCTTCAGAACGCGAAGACTTGGACACTCAGCACGCGTGTAGGGGCGCAACCTGGCGTGCCCCTGCTGGGTCGACTGAACTCTCAAAGCCCTTGGGCATCAAAGCTCACTCTTCACCAACGCGAACAGCCAAGCGACCAGTTCAGATGACCCTCTCGACGAGCAGCGCGTCTTGGGCACTCGGGACTTTGTCTACCCGCGGTGCAGCATTAAAAAGACGCCGGACAGATCAGGACGCAGGCAGAGCTCAGTCTCACGCCAGCCGTTTGGGTTTTACGGGGCAATTGACCGAATTCGCCATGCCTGGCAGCCAAGTAGGGTCTATCGGTATTGACAAAGACGAGGCGTCTGATGCGGAGACATACGGTGACGAACCACAAGATGAGGACATGGCGGAGGCTGCCGACGAGGCACCGGAGTCTGTTGTGGTTGGCAGGCATTTCGAGGAATCCCCTCCTCCAGATGCAACTTCTGCAGTGTGCATGGTTGAACAGCCGGCTTCTGAAGGAGAGCAGCCTCGGGAGACGATCTCCTTGGAGCAGGCCGCTGACGGCGCGGACGACATATCGACAGGAAGCGATGGAGACGGTGACGAGGAAAGGTCATCAAGAGACGAGCAAGGTGAAGGCGAACTTGACGACCAAGAAGGTGGCTCCATGGGACCAGCCATCCAACTGCCGCCCGCCGTAAACAATGCATCTTCCACAGCAGAGCGGAAGCTGGCTCTTCGACTGAGGGACGAAGTGCTGAGTACGACATCCGAAGGATTTGTTCAGATTCGCTTCGATATCGATCGCGTGCGTCGCAGGTGGCGGTCACGGTCAGCGACAAAGGATCAAGAAGGACATCCCCGTCAGCACTCCGCAGGTCATCTCTTTTCCACGCCAAGCATTCAGCCGGAGGCTGGTATCAACACTGTAGATGCTGAGATAGCGGAGCGCGAATTGGCGCGGGTCATCAGCAAACCAGATTTTGCGGAAATGGAAGTAGTGGGACAATTTAACCTCGGCTTCATCATCGTGCGCCGGCGCAAAACATCCAACGATGAGTCCAACGACCCCTGCTCCTTCGGGCGCGCAAGGCGAGAAGGGGCACACGACCTTTTCATAGTCGATCAGCATGCAGCGGATGAGAAGTACAACTTTGAGCGACTGCAGGCAGAGACGAAGATCACCTCGCAGAGGCTTTTTAGGTGAGCTATCATCTCCCCATCTTCGTTTACGCTCCATGGCCTCTAACCTTTCCCTCGTCTTCCGTCCAGCTCGAGGGCTTTGGAACTTCCGTCCATGGACGAGCTCCTGGCTATCGAAAATGCCGAAATCATCCGAGCAAATGGTTTCGACATTGACGTTGATGAAGACGCACCGACGGGTAGGCGTGTGAAGCTGGTCGCCCAACCCATGAGCAAGGAGGTCGTTTTCGGCGTAAAAGGTGGGCGTTGATGCCATTTAATGTTTGGTCCCTTTTGGCTGCTTCTTAAGTCCTGTACGCTTACGGGAAGATTGTACGTTTGACAGATCTGGAAGAGCTTTTGTTCCTTCTTCGGGACGCCGCCTCTGGTCAGATGGTTCGTTGCTCAAAGGCACGGGCGATGTTTGCCATGCGAGCGTGCCGACGGAGCGTCATGGTAGGCAAAGCCCTTTCGCCATCTCAAATGACGACCATTTTGCGACATATGGGCACGATGGAGCAGCCTTGGGTGAGTGTCTGTCGCGCCAACTGCCCTAAGCGCTTCTGGAAACGCTCATTGACTCGTCATTGACCTTAACTCGTCAAATGGCGACCGTATGATGATCAGAACTGTCCGCACGGACGACCGACTATGCGACACTTGGCGAGTTTGAACACTATTGAGCGCGTCAAGAGACCTATATCCTGGAGCAACTTGAGCCGATTAACATGAGATGGCGTGAAGGTTGCAAATCTGTCTCATAACTATTTTAATGCGCCGGGGTTTGTTCATTGGATTTAAACTCTGCACGGTTTGGCGGCCACAAAGAGGAGCTTTTGCACGGGTCTTAGGCATACCGGATCATTACGCTAGAGTTGTACAACCTGTGCACCGCAGAGCCGACCGCAGAAGGTTCGGCGAGGCCTATAATAAAACGTCATTGATTGATTAAGTTATCCGGGAGTGGAGGTCGCGTAGAGGAAAGAGTGGGAGCAATTCGGGAGAGTTAGTTCCTTCCAAGGGGCTTCCTGGTCTTCACCAGTACGCGGTCGCTCAATGGTCCGGAAAAATCTGACGATGGTCGACCCGCTCACATGGCTGTTGGTGCAAAGTGGAAGGGACCTTCGAGCTCGCAGTCGAGCGAGGTCATCAAGAGCGGCGTCGTCGCGTCTAGTGTAGACGAGCTCCATGTCTTCTCCCTTTCGCCGACGAGAAGCTCACACTCTTGCACTGCCCATCGTCGCACACGAGTACCGTCCCGTCCGGCATGGACATGATCCCAGGCCAATACGCCGAAGGGCTGCTAACCTCGATCTTGTTGCCCCAAGGCTGACCCGGGGCGGACGTGAGGAGCTTGACGGCCGCGTCTTTAGGCCAACTGTGAAGTGAGGTGTCTTCGTCCGTCATGAAGACGGCGACAAGGACGTTGGAGGCGGTGGTGGCGATTTGGGGAGAGCCAGCTGGGCAAAAAGGGAGTGGGAGAAGAGAGGTTGAGCGGAAGTGAATCGGAGCAATGCTTCAGAGCAGCTGAGGTGCGACGCGGTTCGGTTCGGCGCAAAAACGGACAAGCGAGGTCTAACATTCACCATTGTTGTTAGTTCCCAGGGGCTTGTAGACCGGGAGGCGGTTGCTGAACGAGGCACCATCGTCGGAAGAAGTGACCGAGTTGACGGAAAAGGTCTTAGCACCACCGGGAATTCGGGTTCTGATGGACAAAGGGGAATAGCGAAAGAGGACATAAATGGAAAGAAGCGGGTGAGCGTGACGAAAAAGGCCGAGTGAGACGAGCGATGAGTGCCAAAGGACACGCAGGGAATGGTGCAAAGAGCGAAGTCGCCTTCGCATACCGAGCCGCCAACTCACTCAAAGATGCACATGACCATGTCCCTCCCATCGTTATAATCCGTGCAGCCCGGCATTCCATCCCTACCCAAAATCCCCGCCCCAGCTACAGTGACGACCTTGCCCCACCTATGGCCACCGTCGGTGGAAGTTTGCATCTCGATGTCTTGATCCATGGCAGAGTTTTCGGAGGCATAGTAGGCTTGGAGCTGGCCGGATTTGGCGATGCGAAAGAAGGGTTCCTGGAGGGAGGGTAAGGCGGGGAAGGAGAGGGGAGGGAAGTAGGAGATTGTCGGGAGAAGCAAAGAAGGTGTTGAGCAAGACGGAATATAGGAGACGGACACAGGGGAGGCAAACGGACGAGAACAAGCCCGCGCAAGCTTTTTTTTTTGCACTCACCCAAAGTCCATTCTTGACAGCTGTGGAGGGCCTCTCGTTGATCTGGCTGAGGTAGCTCCAAGTCTTCCCTCCATCAGTCGACTTGGAAACGGTGAGCCTATAGTACTTGTACCCATTGTTCGCCTTCGACGGGTCTCTATCGTGGTTCCTAAAAGCGCAGAGGACGGAACCGTCGGCAAGCTGGATAAGTTCGCCGTTACCGAGGTCGGTCGATGCCGAGGGAGCCGAGGCGACGCTCCCCCAAGGCGTGAAGCTGTGTCCACCGTCCGTGGAACGAGAGATGGAAATGACAGTATTGGAACCTTGTTTGGTCGCCGAGGCGACTATGATGCTACCGTCCTTGAGGAGGGTCGTACGAGGATAACCCCCACCTGCGATGGGAACAGAGGCGCCCACTTTGGGGACGACCAGCTGTGCGGTGGCGGCCAAAGGAGACCATGTCACGACAAGGACGCTGAGAAGCGCAAGGAGCAAAGAGAGGAGAGAGCGCCTCATGGCTGGAAATTTACTGGGGAGGATGAGTGCGATCCGGCCGCCGTCTCTGGCTGTTTTATATACACCTTGACCGCATCCTGACAAGAGCAGTGTAAAGCGTGTGGTGGTGTATTTCGACGCCGCCTTCCCGTCGTTCCAAAGATTTACGTCCGCCGGCATCGCCACGCTGGGCGTCTGGGCGCACACCGGGCCTACTTAGACCCGCCGAACGCGAGTCCAACGACGCCCATCATCGTGATCCCGTCCTCGCTCCGCCCTGACGCGCTGCCCTAATTCGGGTGGTCGTGACGGAGGAGGCCGAAGACGTCTTCAAGTATTCCCCCCCGATAGTTCGGGCCGCCGGCCGACGGATGAGGCGCATGCCATCGCGTGGGTCCTAGACTCGTAGTGCGCTCCACTCCCGCCTTGATCTGGACAACCATGAACGACCACCCCATCACCTCCTATCCATAATCGAATCCGCAGTTAGCAGTAGCGCAACCAGCCCGATTCACGACCGCTCTTCCACTCCTCTCACCGCTTTCAACCTGCTTCCTTCTTTTCTGGCCCCGCCCAGCCCACGTCTTTTGGAATGCTCTGCGTGTCAAATAACTGTTTTTTCAAAGAAAAAAAAAGAAAAAAACAATAAATTCTTAATAAAGTATTAAACTCTATAGCAGTACGAGAGACAATTAAACAGAGGAAGCGGGCTTAGACGGCGATAAGAAGCTTCCTCGAAATTTTGGTGCTGCGGCAAGGACTCACAGCGTCGCTCGGACCGTCGTCCGTATTTTGATCCTTGACGTGAGCTTTGCGTCGTCCGCGTATACCATACGAGCCATGGCGCCAGGTGAGTCTTTGCAGGAGGAACGAGACCTCAGGCGTACAGACGTACGATGTAGGGATATACCAGACTGATCGATTGTGTCGATCCGGCGCCTCGTTTGCTTCGTCGCAGCCCGAACTTTGGCTGCTCAACTCGCCGAACTCGAAAATCCCGTACCCATCGGTCAGTGAGCTATCTAACTGCGTGGCTGGATGGGAAACGATCTCTTTAGTTGTGCCTTCAGCTTCTCTCGTTGTTCTGAGCTTCATCGACCTTTTTATATGACAGACTTCGATCCGGAGGACGCCTACAAAGACACCGAGGACGCCAGACATGATGAGGCGAGCGATGCGAGCGACGAGGAGGCACGAGATGGTATGCAGGGGAGGGAACACTACGTTGCCGTCGGGTGAGTCAGCACAGCAAATTATTCTTGTCCGTCACCGCACTTTGTGCTCGCGAGCTTGAACCAATAGATGGCACTCATCTCTTACGGTTCTTGTCTCCTTGCCTCTCCTGTCTCCCTCACAGTCGATCTGCTCTTCGAGGAAAGAACGCGGTAGTGTCGGATCCCAAATATAGAGGAACGACCAGCAGTAGGCGAGCTATCTTTGACGACGACGGAGAGGAAAGCGAAGAGGAAGTCGATGAGCTGGATGACGAGGATTCCAACGAAGGCTCTGGCCGAGGGCGCGAGGGAGAGGATGACGACGACGACAACGACGAAGAGGGGATACCGCTTGACCAGATGCTTGACGGCTCGGATGATGACATCGTGGACGAGGACGGGTCTATCGCATCGGAAGAGGTCGATGGCATCGCCTCGGGGGGCGATGGCGAAGGTTACGGCGAGGTGGATGAGGACGAGGAGGACCGAGATGTCGGTGACGAGGAGGACCGAGATGGTGATGAGGAGATCACTTCAGAGTCGGATGAAGAGGACGAAGAACAGAGTGGAGCATCGGCTCGACCGCCCACAACAGCGTCCGCTAAGGGCAAGCCGAAGGGGAAGGCAGGTCGAGAACCGCAGGATGAAGAGGCGGAGGAAAAGGAGATGATGGAGCGCATCAGGCGATTGGCGAGCGAGGAGGCTGAGAAGGGCAAGGCGGTGAAGAAGCAATTGGTGAGTTTTTTTATTGTTTATTTCTCTTCCCCGAGCCAGCGCGAGGTTACTCTCTCCTGCTTTCTACACCCTTGACTTTGACCCACATCACCCTTGTTGTTCTTTCGGGCGCCCATACCCTCAGGCCGTCTGGGACACCCTCCTCGACCTACGCATCCGACTACAGAAGGCCGCAGTGTCTTCCAATGACCTCCCTCCTCCATCCACTTTCCCATCCTTCACCTCCGACGTAGTTTCTACTGCCGGTGCCGCTGGCAGCACGCCGGAGGAGCTCTTGCACGAGGCAATAAAGGAATGCGATGCCGCGACGGAAATGATTTTCGAGCTGAGGCGGGTGAGTGCAGCGAGGCAGCTCCTTTCGGCGAGGCCGACGTCGTGTCCTCTGGTTGAGATAACATGTCCATCTCCGCTCCCGGACACCAGGAACTCGCCCAAACGAACGAAAAGGTCGATATCCGCCTGAGTGAAGTGTCCAGCCGGAAGCGGAAACGGGACGAAGAGGGCGTACATCACTACTTCGAGGCATTCCTCGGGGATAGTCAGCGATTGGAGGCCATGTGAGGCTTGTGCTTTCTGCGTGCGTTTGCCTTTCATATTTGCACTCGGACGTGCTGATTCTTTTTCCTCGCTTTGGATCAGCATGGCGCCGCATAACATATCAACCCTCCAAAAGTGGTCCGACAAGGTGAAAGCCGCCTCAGGAGCAGTCGGCTCTTTGGACGCGAACGCGCGCAAGTTCAAAGCGGTGAACCAGAGCGCGGTGGCGCAGGTGGAGATGGCATTGAGGGGGGATGGTATGGAGAGGTTGGTCGGAAGGACGAGGGTGAGGAGGACTGAGGGGAAGGGGCTGGGGAGGGTGAGTTCTCGCTGTGGCGTAGAAAGCGGAAAGAGGTGAAGGCTGGGCGGCACGACTTAAATTATGACCAACCTCTTCTTCCATAGCGGCAGTTCACCTTAGTCGAAGAGTCAGCCGCCCAACATGCGAACGGAGAGACGACAGGAACGACAACGGCGAAAGAGCAGGACCCGGACGTATTCGACGACACGGATTTCTATCAGCAGTTGTTGAGAGAGGTCATTGAGACGAGGTCTGTCGACGCTGGTGAGTATTATTTTGTTTCACGGTGCTTAAATGGTTTCAGTGTGCCACCTGGGCGCTATCTCATTGACACCCACTATCTTTATTTAGGCCATCCATCGCTGGCATGGGCGACAGCGTTGAAACAGAGCAAGAGGAGTAAGAAGCAAGTGGACACCAAGGCGAGCAAGGGGAGACGGTTGCGGTAAGTCACGTCTGCGTGGACAGGGCAACCTATATTACTTCGTCTGTTGGGCTCCCTCGCACGTTTTGGGGCAGTGTTACGTCCCGTGCCAGTGTTCTGACCATCCCTTGCGTCCTTTCTCTGCTATTGGCCCCTCGTCACATCCATTCAACAGCTACGAAGTGCACGACAAACTGCAGAACTTTATGGTGCCTGTGCCAGTAGCGACGTGGCACGAGGATCAGATTGATCAGCTCTTCTCCGAACTTGGAGGGCGTGCTGGGGATGGTGGGCCACGAGGTCGTAGGGACGGAAATGTGTACGGAAAGGGCCCCGAGGACGTAGCGACGAGGTTCGGTGTAGATGGAGGTGGCGAGGAGGGAGGGGTGGATGACGGGTGGGCAAGGAGGGCGGACGAGGAGGTTGCATTGGCTGGGTTGAAGGTGTTCGGGTAGGATAATTAGGCAGTCACTGAACTGAGAATATTGGACGCTATTTTATGACCGTTCTATACCTCCCTCCTTCGATTCCGTGGAGGCAATCTCGATCTAGAAGCCTCTGGTGACGTTTGGAAATGGGAAATGAGGCGCATCGTAGACGTCGCCGTGGTGAAGTGTATTACGAAGATGCCCGGCAAGCGGCTCTGTCCTCACTGTCTCAGTGTATAACAGGTGGTTCGAAACGTTTATCACGTCGATAGTGAGCCAACGGGATTGGCGGCAGCGTGGTTGGTGCTGGGGTGTGTAGAGCGTAGGGTTGGGGCGGAGCTGCTGCCGTGCTATGTGGAAATGAGTAGGAGTCGTGGCCACTGTCGCGTCTGCGACGGAGGAAGAATTGCAGACGTCAATGGGAATAGAGACGGCAGTTTGTGAGCAGTGGAAGCCTTCGAGCACTCGTAGAAGTCCCGAACCGGTGCTATCCTTCAAAATTGGGACGCCGGACTGACTCGAGCGCCCAGCTGTTGGGCGATTTTGAAGAGCAACAGCACCGCCCAAGGGTGCGCCAAGACGGGCGCAAAACGCTAGGTACACTACTATTATACAGACCCTTCGACTTGAGCTCCTTCTGCCTGTGTCATCTCGACGTCCTTCGGCAGCGCCTCGCTCGTTCCCTCTTCGGTCGACGAAGGCACCGGTGTTTGGCTGTCCGACGCGTTTGTGTTTGCAGCAGGCGCAGAAGGTGATACAGTCGTGGCATCCACCTCGGGCGATACGGTGGTGGCATTCACCTCTTGCGACACCACCGTGACCGTGGCTGGAGATGTTTTCGGCGGCTTTGGCTTCTTCTCTTCCTCGATCTCCTTGACCAGCAGGTCCACGTCACCAGTGCCAATCTTGGAGAAGAGATGAACGTGCGTGCGCGAAGCTATGCGAAGGGCACGCCAGGAGAGAGATTGCTTTGTCTGAGGTGACCAAAAATGAGGCACGAGAAGATCGTCTGTCAGTTTCAAGCGGCCTTCTACGCGGAAGGGCGATTTGCTGTCGTCACACCCGGGCGTAGCCCCCACTCTCCACTCACCTCCTCGGTCTCCTCTTCGACCCTGTCCGCTTCTGCGCCCTCTTCTCTCGCTCGCTTCAACCTCGACTTGCCCCTGATGTCCTCCGCCCGTATGCGCTTAGCATACCAAGCCACTTCAGGCACCCTAGGCGGCTCCTCGAGCTCCTCCAGCCCCTTCCAACCCTCTTCCCACAGCTCACTCAGAGCCGCGGTGCCGACAGAATGTGGGTAGGGTGCCACAGGGGCAAAGAGCTCGTCTTGCGCTTCGCGCACTGAGGTAAGACGATCGGTCGTGAGAGACGCGCGCTCGTAAGATGGGCAGGCGTCCGCTTTCCACATCAGCTTAAAGAATACCAAAAAGATCGGCAAATACGGACCATGAAGAGGTCAGAACAGCCCGCAGCAACGTGGACGTCAGTATGAGTTGAGCACGTTTGCAAACGCGGCCGCTCACCCAATTTCGCTCTCGCCGGAGAATTTGCAATACCGTCATATAGAAAGTCGGGCCGTTCGGCGGGATCTCCCTCAAAAGGCCGAGAACCTCCTTCCAGCATTCTCGTGTCCACCGAGCCTGTAGAACAGTCAAAATTCAAGATAAACTGACGCAGGAAAGGACGAGAAGATGAGCGCTGAAAACTCACAGAAGTGTCCTCCATGAGCCAGTCCCGGAAGAGCAACTTGTTCTTCTGATCTTTCGCTTTTGCTTTGTCTGCAGCGGTGAAGCTCAGCAGGTACTGAAAGACGATCAGGAGCTGAACGAGGATATGGCGTCTGAAGTAGGCGGATTTGAGCTGGCGTGAAATCGCGTTTTCAAGTAGAGCATATCAGCGCGCGCCAGAGATCAGGACTTGAGGGGACAGCGAGGAACATACCTCGTATCGGAGCAACTTGCGACTCGTCAGGAACTTGGGATAAAAATAGTTCTTTTTGACATCCTCCGCCGACCTTTCATCCACCTCCATCTCCCCAACGTCATCCCGCTTTCGCTTGTCGCCTGCGATGGCTTCCTTTCTGTCAGCCTTTTGACCTCTGGCGAGTTCGTTCTCCTTCTTGCCAATGCGCTTGAATACTTGCAGAGTCTTGATGACCTTGGTCTGGAACTCTTCGAAAGGCGTCTGCGGCGCAGTTTTATGCTTCCCCTCCTCCTCACCACCGCCCGTCGCCTGCGGTGTCGGCGTCCCTGCCAGGGAAGCAGGTCTTGACCCAGAAGCAGATGTGGACGACGGGCCAGTAAAGAGGATGGGCGGGTTGGAGAAAACTTGTTGAAGGGACCAGAAGAGGTCATAGAACTCTCCGTCGATCGCTTCTTCGACGTCCGCATTCGGCCCTTCTGCTGAAATATCTCCCTTGTCGCCCGACTTGGCCTGGGCGTCAACGGCCTTCGCCTCCTGATCACTTGTGTCGTTCGCCTGCTGCTCCCCGTCCGCTTCCCCTTTAGCCCCTTCTATCCCTTGCTCTGAACTGGTCTTCTGCTCCGCATCTGCAGGTTCCCACTCGGTTGCATTCTCGACATTAAAGTTTCCGCGAAGGTTGACGCCTGAGCGCTCTCCGAGAGGGAAGACGGAGGAGAGGAACATGAGGATGCGACCGCAGACGGCGGTGTGGCTGGCTTTGGACAAGCGACGAAGCAGCTCATTCGATAGTCGCAAAAGAAGAAGACCCTTTCCCTGTTGAGGGATCATGTTCTGAGGATGACGCAAGGAAGACCAGCGGGGGATGAGAACGAGGCACAAGGAATGGGTGGAGGTTGCAAACACCTACCGCTGTGAGCCTTTCTCGGCGTGATTCGATATATTCCCATATTCGTTCGGTTCCCTCAATGGTCTGTATGTCCAAGAGCTCTTCAATGCTCGATAAAGGGAGGTTGGAGTCACAGAGCTCTGGACAGAATGAGCAGAACGACACCACCGGGACATGTCAGGAATGAAACTGTAAGCCTCGAGTAAGCGGCGAGGAACGGGTCATACGCACTGTTGGCTTCGAAAGCAAGCATCACGTCCAAGGCGTCGTAGACCGGGAGATAGGATGTGTCGTCTCGTACGGACTTGAACAACGAGCATGGAAAGAGCTTCAGCTATGGTCATATCAACTGGTGAACCGTGACGAGAGTCCCTCACCTGCCCTACGCGCAGAACAAGAGCCTTGAGCTCAAACTCAGCCATATGCCTTCTAATTTCCCGCTTCTTCTTCAACCTCTCGCGCCTCGCCTCATCCAGCTCCGTCTCGTCCTCCTCAACGTAGAAATCCCGCTTCAGCTCGCCAACGAGCTCCACTAGCTGCGCGAAAGGCAAATTTGGCTCGAGCTCGCTGCGCGCCCCCGCCAACTCAGGCCCAAGGGCTGCATGACGGGTTCCAAGGATATCAACGAGACGGGATATATGGGACGTCAGGCGCTCCCGAAAGGCCGTCAATGTCGGTGCTGGGCTCGCCATGGTATGGATGAAGGGAAAAGAAAGGACGAGTTGGAACCGATCGGGCCCATGGTGGTCGTCATGTCCGCGTATGTCCGCGCCTTCGGTCCTCGCGCACCACCTCCATCAGCAAGCCTCCCGACCTCCCTCCATCGTCTTTCTTACTCTTCCCCAGTCTCTTCTCCATCATGTTCAACTCTGGGGCGGGCATGTCCCCCGCGGGCATGTTCCCCCAGTCCCCGGTGCAGAACTCGTTCCCCCAACAAGGCCTCACCCCGCAACAGCTCCAGTTCCAACAACAGATGGCAGCGGCCGGCATGGGAGGTAATATAGGCATCGCAGGCGGACTCCAGTCTCCCGCGCAGGGCTCTTTCCCTCCGCAAGGCCTGTCCCCACAGCAGCTTCAGTTTCAGCAGCAGATGGGCATGGGTATGGGAGGAGGAATGGGAGGCGGAATGGGCATGGGAGGCGGCATGGCGATGGGAGGCGGCATTGGCATGGGGATGGGGATGGGCCTTCAAGCGCGACCGGGGATGCCGATGCAGGCGATGCAGCAGATTATGGATCCTCAGGTGCAGTCCGCCCAGCTCCAAGCACAGGCACAGGCTCAAGCTCAGGCTCTCGCCGCCATGCAACAGCGGCAAGCAGCCGTCGCGGCTCAGGCCCAGGCTCAGGCCCAAGTTCAAGCGGTACAACAGCAGCAACAACAGCTGCAACAACAACCACAGCACTTGCAGCAACAACAAGAACAGCACCTACAGCAACAACAACAAGCACAGCAGCAAGCAATGGCACGACAGCACTTGCAGCAACAGCATTCTGTGACGCCCACGGCTGCCAAGCGCAAGCGGAAACACGTTGGCGGTGGTGCAGTGAGTCGCTCGGTCAAGGTGTTGACAACGATACGTTTACTGACATACTCACTACGGTGGGTCCGCCATTGTCACCATATCTGCGCAGGCACAACCAGCGAGGGTTCAGCCTCCCCCGGTTGCGGACGAGGACGTGGAAGTTTGGGGCGGTACGTCTATCCGTTCGTTCATCGTCCCGCTGGCGTTGAAGAGGCGGAGCGCGCACGGATTCACGTTTCTTCTCCCATTCGAATTGTTCGCACTTTTTTTTTCTTTTCAGACGAGTTCGACCGAAGGACGGCACGCGATGTAGCGCTGGTTCGATATCGGCGCAACCACGAAATGCTTAGCGAAATCTTTTCCCCATTGCCAACTCGTGAGTTGGCAAGTTCTGGTCCATGTCTCCACGATTTTACTCGTCGCGTGTTCGCAAGCATGCTTCTGTCGGTCTTTAGAAATGTGGCTGGGACCGAGTGATCGATCGACTAAACCCATCGTTGTTGTTCTTGCGTGATATGGCAGATGACATCCCATCTCCAAAATTCCCGTACGCGTCCAAGACCGTTGAAGACCTCAGGAAGCAGCTTGTGAGTGACACTTCCTTCTCATTCGTATATCGTCCTACTTCCCGTCTTATTCTTACTAATGCCCGCCATCTTAATGATGGATCCAACCATCCGTACATCGATTCATTTCCACTCGCTCGACAGTCCTCTCATCTAAGCGAACTAGAGGAACTACAGAAGTCGCATGCTGGCAAGCTGGCCGAGACAAAGCGGACCTTTAATGACGCGGCTATGGGCAAGGAAATAGGCAAGGACGCTGAGATGGTCGGCGAGGAGGCTCCTCCCAAGGCAGAGGAGACTGTGGTACGATAGCAGGCTGGTGGCGGAAGTGGACGAGAAGGACTTGCGTCACACGGACCAAATGGCCACTCTCACGTGGCGGTTGCAGTCGCGAGACCGACAGCTGGTCGAGCAATGCGTTCGGTTCGGACGAGGCCAAGGCCATAGACAGTTGCTCTTGCTAGGCCCCGACTTTCGATCCACTTATTCCCTGAAGACCGACACGGCTGATTAGGGAGTTGGGACCGTGTGAATGACACAAGAAGAGGAAGGCCTCGAGGAGCGCAACAGGGGTTGTTTGATCGTTACCGGCGCTGGTCCGAATGCTTATCCCTCCCGCCTGCCTTGCCGGTTCGTTTTGGTCGTCTTTGAACCCTGTACGGATTGCTTTCGCTTGTACTTGTACTCTAAGGATGTTTGGACTCCCTTGCACCGTTCGGATGGGATGCTGTTTCGGCGCTCACTCTTGGCAGCGAGCTCCCGCCTCGCTTGATGCGTTGATGCCTTGGATGTCGGAGACAAGCTCGGCGAGCACTCTCTGTGCGAGAACGCATCGCCTGACAGGTCCGGGACAGAAACAAGTAAGGACGTCTGACAGTTGGACTTTGAAGACAGAAGGAAGCTGTCTAAGACCCACTCACCTTCACCTCCGATGCGTAGTTCTGGGCAAAAGACAGCCTAATCAGAGCCTTCAAGCCACGCTCGTCCCTTCTCGGTGCCCCATTATCCCGTCGAACCCCTTTCTCGCTCTTGCGCTGCTTCGGTAGCGAGTGCGAAGGAGCGATCTGACAGAATTTGAGTGGCGCCCGACGGCGCTCGCAACTCTTTCGCCATCGTCGTCTTCTCCTTCTCCATGTTGACCCAGTAGCGCGCGTATAGCGCCGTTTCAGCAACTGCAATCAGGACGGTGGTAAAGAGACAGAGAAAGACTTTCTATAAGACGCAGTTGGGTGACGGTGGAGTTGCGGTTGGTTGCGGTGAGATGTTGTGATAAGGGGAAAAGGAGATGCAATCCTGGAAGAATCAGGTACCTTGCTCTGCGCCTGCAGTACGTCTCCATTCCGCATATGATTCACTCACATATTCGATCCTCGCGTACTCGCCAGTAGCCCACCAAGTAGCCGTAGCGACGGCGGCCATGCTAGCCAACACATTGACGACAGCGCTGAGCTCTTGCTTGACTTGCTTCCACTCGGCGTCCATCTGGGCGGGGGAGAGCGAGGCGGAAGACCTGGGGATGGTGGCCAAGGAAGTGGAGGAGGAAAGGGTGTTGAAGCGGAGCAGGTTCGAAGATGGGATCGAGGACGTGATCATCCGGCCGTACTCGGCCCGCTCTTGCTGGACGCGGATGTCGGCGAGGATGCGCTCAAGTTCGGGGGACTTTGTTGGCATGGAGTGGGGAGCGAGAAGAGATGACGGTCAACAGAGTGAATTGAGGGAACGATAAAACTGATCATGGACGGGTCCCGCGTTCCCGAAGCCGCTCACTCACCCTTTGCCGCACGGGTTTCGGTTCGACGAAGACGCTGCAGCCCCGCAGGAGGGCGGCCAACGTGTAGGCTGAAGGATCTAAAATGTATGGCAAATTGGAAGAGGCAGCAAAATCCGTTCAGAAAGCGAGACAAGGCCAAGGACAACGCGCGTGAACAACATTGACAAGGTACTCGCTCGTCCACTCACCGAGCTCGGCGCCATTCAAGAGCCCTGCCTTGCCCCTCGCGAAGAGCGCCACCTCCACAAGGATGGCATGTTGAGCGACTCCGACCACTCCAGCAGGCGGTTGTCCCTCGACGCAACCGCCTCTACCATTCGTTTGGTCCTTATAAGAACGCTCCTTCTCCTCGCCGCCGTCCTTGTAACTGGCTTCTCTAGGTCGGTCTGGCTCATCAGGTGCCTCACCGTGGTCCCGCTTTTGCGGTTGAATGGCGCTCGAGATGTTGGCCAAAAGATCGGAAGGCAGTTCCGCTGAGAGC
Organism: Peribolospora baueri; assembly: GCA_029717555.1. Lineage (NCBI taxonomy): Eukaryota > Fungi > Basidiomycota > Peribolosporomycetes > Peribolosporales > Peribolosporaceae > Peribolospora > Peribolospora baueri. The sequence goes on along the minus strand of JAMDHS010000044.1, from coordinate 34,785 downwards.
CTGGACGCCAGACGATCGAGTGAGGCGATGGTGCCGGAGGAGAGCTGGAGGAGGACCATGTTGGCGGTGAGGAGACGAGACTTGGTCGGCCCGCGACCGCCAACGGACCGGCGACTTGCTGCGGCTGCCGATCACTGGCGCACGAATTGGGTCGACGTCAACGTTCTTCCTTCCATCCTCAACCTCCGGTGCCTGACTACTGTCCATCAAGGGCGCTCTCGCCCTCGTCCGCCCGACTCTTTATCGGCATGCCCACCTCGACTGTCTTCGTGACCCCAGCTCGCGTGGCGTTGCACAGGTGCCTCTTCGCAGGTCCACCGGCAGCGGGCTTTGGGAGAGCGCACCCTTCGCGATTATCGGCTTCGTCGACCGCTCCAGGGCGTGCTTTCGGGTCGGTCTCTACCGCGGCGTTGGACAAGAAACACTGTGACCGTTCTTCGAAGAGAGAGAATGAGAGGGAGGTCCCGTATTCTCTGCGCCTTCTCATGCGTTCCTGTGCGCAGCCGGTCGCCGTCGTCACTCTCGCGCTCACCCAACCTGGCCGAGGGATGAAGGACGATGGACGAAGCGAAAAAGGGTCACCAAGCTCCACCGACGGTGTTGGCGACGACGGCAACCACAAAGCGCCGTCAAGACGGTACCTCCACGGTGCCACGCTGTCGAGCTTTGCCTCCGTGTCCCTCGACCCGCCGCTGGTGACGTTCAGCCTGCGCACGCCGAGCCGGCTCGCGGACGCCCTGCAAGCGCAGGCCGAGTCGGCGGCACGACGACCAACCGCCGCGAAGGAGGCTCACTTTGTTATCAATGTGCTTTCTGCCGTTCAAGACGACGTGGCCGCCGCATTCGCCCGGCGACTCCCGCTTTTCCTCGAACCCGTTTCCCCGTCCTCGGCGGTCGAGGCGGTGGTCAAGGATGTGGACGCGAGGGCAGATGCGCTAGAAGAGGAGACAGAGGCCCATCCGTTCCACCGACACCGGTACCATTGGACGCTCGAATCGCTTCCGGTGCTGTCCGACTCGCTCGGCGCGCTCAGTTGCCGAGTGGAACGATGGATCGACCTGTCTGAGCGCGAAGAGGGCGGTTCGGTGCTGTTTGTCGCGAGGGTTTGCAGGGTCGAGGAGAATTTGCGCCCGCCTGATGACAGTGTTTCTCGCGGAGAGGGACGTCTGCCGCTCGTATATCACCGGCAGCGGTACAAGACCGTAGGAGAGGCGGGGGAGAGCGCCGAAAGTACGCTGATGCGTGGTCAGCTGGAGGGGACTGAGGGAGGGAGGAGAGAGGACGAGCGGGCTTAGTGGGCAAGTTGGGACATGATGACCGCGAGCCGTCTTGGCGATACGGCGAGAGCATCGACGTCGCGGCACACGTACCACGGACGCAGCGTACTTGTCCGGGGACGGGAGGGGCGACGACGTGCACGAGCCAATATTCACCTGGCCGCCGGTCTGCCCGCGCACCCACCTACCTAATCGAACTCGTCCTTCTCCGCCCCGCCGCTTCCCAGCTCTGTCGACCACCGGGAAGACGCGTCCGACCTTGTGCCTTCCTCGCCACATCGTCCGCTCGCCTCGTCTACACGTAGCCCGGCCGAATCGACAAGGACGGGCGGGCGCTGTGTCCCGCACAGGCGGAAGGGGAGGGGATCCGTCAGCACGGATCGGGTCGTGGGAGAGAGGACGAACAGCGGGATGGATGATGAGAAAGAAGGGTCCCGTCCGGTCTGGGCATATTCGCCAACTGCCGCTATAGAAAGGAGTCGCACATACGTTACGACACAGTCCTCGGTGGTCTTTGAGCGGAACAGACATGAGAATCCATATAATACACCGCACCGCATACATAGATAGCATGGTCTCGATGGATGGATGGATGTATGCCCATTGAGCACCGCTCTTGATCGCTGATAGTATTCCCGAGCTAACCTTGCGCCTAGGCAAAAATCAAAACCGATCCTGTCGGTCTGCGACGCACCGCCTGGGACGTGTTGGGGATCATATCATATCGGACTCCGACGACGACGACGAAGAAGAAGAAGAAGAAGAAGAGCGAGGGAGGGAGGGAGGGAGGGAAGATCGCATCCATCCAACCAAACCAAACAAAACAAAACAAAACCAAAGCAAGCCACAAAAACCACTTCGCAATCCTGGCCGTCCGTCGCATGACGCTCGAAATCGTTTTCGTTTTCGTTTTCGTTTTCCTTTTTTTATTTTTTATTTTATTTTTTTAATCTCCACCCGCCTAACTTTAACTTCGCCCGACTTGCGACTTGCGACTTGAACGGCCCTTTGACCCCATAGGATGGGAGGGACGGTGGAGTGGATGTCTGCCTGGGCGGAAGGGATGTCGGTCGCTATTGAGCTACGTAGCTGACTAGCAAGCTACTACTAGCTAACTAGCTAGCTAGCTCCCTAGCTAGGGTGTCGACCGAAATCCCTAATAATAAGTGCGGCAAGGAACACCCACTACCTTCGACTTTCGACGTACGACAGACAGGACGACGGGCACATGCAGTAGCGAGATCGATCGAGCGAGTAGCCGGCGGGGTCCAACTTAGCATCAGTCTCAGTTCGGACTGTCGGGGACAAACGAACGGAGGACGCGCTTCTTATCAACTTAGGGTGCATTTATGCTAGTCGACGACGGAAAATATAACGACAGCCCTTTCCTTCCATCTCTCGCTCGCCTTCGAAGGACGACGACAGCGGCACTACACAAGCGGTAAGGGTCGGTGGACGAAAGCGTCCGGGTACTCGAGATCAAGCGGGAGACGAAAGGAGGACATGAACATGACCGCGACTAGGGAAAGGGAAAGGGAAAGGTACGGAAACGGAACGGAAGACGGGAGGGGGAATGCGGTCCGTCCGGGCAAACAAACGAAGAGATAGAGGGAGATATAGAGGGCGAGAGGGAGAGAGAGGGAGAGAGAGAGAGAAAGAGAGAGGGAGAGAAAGAAAGAGACACAGAGAGAGAAAGAGAGACAGAGAGAGAGGAGAATGAGGATAGGGGAGGAGCATGGAATGGAGCGCACAGAGGGATGGATGGGGAAATCGGTACCAAACCGGTCGGTCCAAGCTCGGCCTAGGGCTCGAGCCAGCTGGTGAGGTGAGAGAAAGAGGCCGCCCGGGCTGCATGATTAAAAAAAAAAAAGGGAGAATGAAAAGCGAAGAAGGCGGGTGGGCCGAAAGAGGCGGCGGGGGGCGCAAAGGGACTAGTACAATGATACATGGCCGTCCAGGAACGGGCCGAGGAAAGGAATGGTTGGCGAGAAAAAGAAGAAAAGGAAGAAGACGGAGGGGTACCAACATGCGAAGCGAACGGAGACGGGTTCAAGCACCGGTGTGGCTGGCTGGCGAGCGCGCGGTCCAAGAAAGGCCAAGGTCGACGGCGTCCGGAAATCGTCCGAGGGGATGACGGTGCGCGGAAGGAATAACGAAAGAGAATTAAGAAGACGAGACGCCGCTCAAGCTCGAGCCGCCTGGCCGGCGAGCGAGCGAGGGAAAAAAGGAGGACAAAAAGGCGACCGACGGGGCCCTCAAACGGGAGCCCAGTGGCCGTTGGTGTGCGCGCTCTGCCCGCCGGCCGAGTTGACATCGAGGGAGGGAAGGAGGGTTTGACCGCCGGGCCCGGCGGTCGCCGAGGTCGGGGAAGGGGCGGCGTAGCCGGCGGAGGGAGCGCCACCGGCGCCGGTGTGGATGGCCGAGTAGGCGCTCATGTGCGGCTGGGCGTGACCGACGGCGTGGGTATTGGAGCCGGACATCGGTGCGCCCGGGGCGGAATAAGAGTATCGGGGCACATGAGCGGCGTACATGGACACGCCACCGGCCGAAGCGGGGAGCTGGTGGGCGAACGTAGGCTGGACTTGGCCCGGGGCAGGGGCGTAGCCGAAGACCATGGGTTGATGGGCCGAAGGCTGGAGCATGGAGCCGGCGGGGACGAGGTAGCCACCGGGAGCGGTGCTGGGCCGAGAGAACTCCATGCCGTTGGAGTTGGTACCATCGGAGGAAGCGTGGGAGGCGGCGATGGAGGCACGCCGCTGCTCCTCTTCGCGTTTTCGTCGCCTCCACTCTTTGCGCATTTCTTTGAATTCTGTGAGGTTGAAAGGGGGAGGAGGAAGATCGCAAGACGTGGTGAGCGGAGGGGACGACGAGAAAAAAGGAAGCGAAGGAAGGTGTCCGGTGCACCTGTGGTCTGTATGCGACACCCAATACTGCCCTCCACCGCGCATGCATGCATGACGTGATCGCTCGCAGTACGTTATCGCACCGGCTCCATCGCACCCCTTCCCTTCGTCCGCACACTCACCGCTAGGACTCCTCTTGGGGCCGTGCTTTTGCATGGTGACGTGGGCGTTGAGGTGGTTGAGGGTGCCGTAGCTCTTGGTGCAGCCGGGCCAGTTGCACGGGTAGAGGCGCTCGATCTCGTCGTACCTCCTCCGAGGCCGCTTCTTGTTTTGCGGCCCGGGAAGGGGAACAAAAGAGAAGACCTTGCCGGGAGCGGCGGCGGTCATGCCGGTGGGCGGGTAAGCGATGGGCACCATTCCTGGCGGGGGTGGAGGGTGCGCGGCGGGGACGAGGGAGGTGAAGGAGCCGGGGAAGTGGGCGCCGGCGGCGGTGCCTGGGCGTGAAATGGCAGAACGGGCGGCGTAGGGGGAGCCGTTGGGGGCGCTGCCGCCGGAGGAAGATCCGCTGGTGCTGGGTCGGGCGGCCATGAGAGGGGCGGCTTGGGCGGCAACGGCGGCGGGATGGGGTGCTCCCATGGTGGCGCCGACGATGGTGGTGGAAGGGGGTGGCATGGAGGCGCCAAAGGGACCGAACATGCCGTCGGCGGTGTGAGGGCGGGGCATTCCCTGGGCGTTGCTCCACTGGGTAAACTCTCCGGCCTGCGGGGGTGCGTGTGCGGCGGCATTGGAGGGGTCGATGGAGGCGCTGGAGACGGGCCCGGATATAGAGGCGCGATGGGCTAGGCTGGTGGAGGCGGAGAAGAAAGGGGGCGAGTTATCGGAGAAGGGGAGGGTGGTGCCGGAGAAGGTGGAGTGATGGGCGGTGGGGTCGTGGTGGTGGGAGTGGGAGTGAGAGTGGGAGTGGGAGTGGGAGTGCGGGTGGGAGGACTGATCGTGGGTAGCGACGGCGGCGGGGTCGAGGAAGGCGTGGCCGACGTTGTTGACGTCGTAGGAATTGGACGAGGAGTCGTAATAACCTCCCATAGCGACGGGCGGGCGAGACGAGCTGGAGCTCGACGCGTGGAGCGCTTCTGCGAGCGGCGGAAGGGAGGGCATGTGCGCAGCGCCTGCGATGAGGGGGAGGAAAAGAAGCGGAGTGGTGAGCGTGGGAGGAGGGGGGATAGAAGGGGCCGACGTGAGGAAGGCGAAGGGGGTGGATGGGAAGAAGGGCGGGGATAGAGATGGAGATGGAGTAGAGATGGAGAAGGAGATGGAGATGGAGAAGGAGATGGAGAAGGAGATGGAGGAGGTAGGAGGCTAGCGCTGGCTGGGAGTATGTACACTATACACTACACTGACCGATACCGACCGACGACCGACCGACAGACTACTACTTGGGCGATCCCCTGGGCGATGATCCTCTGCGCCTCGCTAGTCAAAGCGCTGTGGTCTGCTTTGAGCACTCACGAGTGAGTCTGCCCCTGCGAGCGATGTGCTTGTGCTTATGTATGGGCTTGTTCTTGCGCTTGTGCTTATGCTATGCGTCTGTCTGCGTACGGCGATGGACGAGGAGAAAGAGGAGGACAGAAGGGGTGAGAAGAGGGAGGAGAGCCGGTCGGAGTCGTCGGTGGTTGGTTGGTGGTGGTGTTGGTGTTGGTGTAGTGTGGTGTGGTGGGCTGACTTGGGATCGAAGCCGGCGGGCGATCCGATCCAGCAGGCAGGCCAGGGCCAAGATGGGGGGAAGGCGAGGCGAGGGGATGTAGACGGAGAGTTGAGACGGAAGAGGCGGAGAGAGAGAGCGGGTTGGTGGAAGGAAGAGGCGGGTTGGAAGGAAGAAGGAAGGAAGGAAGGAAGGAAAGGAAAGAAAAGAAAAAGACGGCCTAAACGTGTGGGCGTAGCTCGGCCCTATATACGCTCTAGCGCCGCCCTTCTCTGCGCCGAGAGCGAGTTAGAGTAGCTAGCAACGTCGGCAGCCAGTCCATCCGCCAGCGAGGCAGACACAGACACAGACAGAAGATAGACACACACACACATCGACATCCGTCAGCTTAAAAACACCACCAGCAGAGAAAGAAAGGAAGGAAGAGGAGCAAGAGAGCGGCCGCTGCGTTCACCTCCTCTCTCTCTTTCTCGATGCGTCTTCGTGTTCGTATCTCGTATCTCTCTCGACAGAGCAGAGCAATGCAATGCAGAGCAGAACAGAGCAGAACAAGGCAGAACGAGGGAAGGTGTATACGCATGTATGTACTGGCACTGACTGTGCTCTACGTACACATCCGACGACGATCGCTTCGAATCGCCGAACCGAGACGTCTGAGACGTCTTGTCTCCAACACCCACGCGCCCCTCGTGGGCGTCGTTCCCAGTGTCTCTTTCTTGCCATACACGGAGGGAGGGAGAGAGAAGAGAGAATGGCGAGGATGGCTGGCTCCTTTTTCCTCCGCCCAATGTCTCTCATCTCTCCTCCGCCCAATCTGCAGAGTGACGGCGGCGGCGGCGGCGGCGGCGGCGCAAAAGAAGAAGAAAGTGTGCGCGGAACCTTTGGGCGCCCTTCTTTTCTAGCGCCCACGTCCGAACAGCGGCACACGCACACGTACGCAGGGCCAAGGCAGGGACGAGGACGAGGGGATGGCGGATGGATTCGCGGTCGACGATGGACGGACACGGACGGAAGATGGAGAAGAAGGAAGGAAGAGGGCGGTAAAAGCAAGGCCCGGTCGGTCCACGATCGCGTCAGCGGGCCAGCCAGCCAGCCTACTCGGCGGTGGGCGCAGGGCGGCTGGACATCCCTCGTACGTCTGATTAGCCGCTGCTCGACTAACCGACTGGCCAACCAGCGAGCCCGCCCGGCCCGCGTGCGCGCCTGGGCGTCAGCGAGGCAAGACAGAGAGTCAGTCAGTCAGTCAGTCAGTCAGTCAGTCAGTCAGTCAGTCACTCCCTCCCTCCCTCCCTCCCTCACTCACTCACTCCGTCTCCTCCGTGTCGATCAGCAAAATGTCAGACAGGTGAGAGGCGGAGGCGGAGAAGGCGAGTCCGAGGGCGGAAACGTCCCCCGAAAGCGGGAACACGCTCGTCGTTCGCGTCGTCTACCGTCTCTTTCTGTCTCTTTCTCTCTCTCTCCCCTCTCTTTCTCCGCTCCATCTCCTCCCCTCCGCCCTTCGCTTCCCTGGAAACGCGGATAAATAGGTCCTTGTAGCCTCACCGCGACCCGAAGAGGAAAGTTTGATCGACGACGACGACCTGACCTGACCTGACCTGACCTGACCGCCTTGGCGACCGCGACGGCCGGCCGGGAAGGTGCAAGAAAGAGAGGATGCAGTGCAGTACGTAGTCGCTTGTACGTAACTAGCCTCACCGCATCGACAGGGACAACGACGACGAGGCGAAGGAAGACGCCGTTGGCCGTGTGCGATGCCGTGTGCGAATCCGCCGAACCGAAGGCCGCCGCCGACGTACGTATTCTTTCGTATCTCCGATGGGGAGGCCAACGACGCAGGCGCGCCACGAGTTATGCTATGCTATCTTGTCCTCCGTCCGTTAGTCAGGCGGACAGACAGCCAGTTACTCTGTCCGCCACGGCGTCGATCATCTCGTCCCCGCCGTCTCCCCGACCACAGTCTCACGAAACCCAATTCCACCCTAACCCTAACCCATCCCCGGCTCTTCTCATCCGTTCTCCCGCAACGCGGCCGATGGCTCCGCATCAATCTGATTGGCTCCCGTCCGAACGCCACCACGCAACCCACATTTGCACCCGCCCTCGGACGATCTCGCATCTCATCTCTCCGAACCCCAAGGTCCTCCTTCGTCCCTCTCCGCCATCGCCGCTCATGTCCGAGCCGCCGGCAGTTCTCTGATGACTAACCGCCGGCCAATGCAATCGGATCACGTGCATGTCCATCCACCCCTCGTCCTCCCTTTCGCCTACCCTAGCCTTCAGAGGGAGCGTCATGTCATAACTGAACCACACCACCGCCTGCTTCCGACCGACCGGACCTCCATTTCCATTTCCATTTCCTCCACATCCGTCCAAACTCTCCGCCTCCGCCTAACGAACTACTGTACGTCCAACTTGATCCTTAACCTCGTCCAGCGACCGTCGCCCAAGGCACCACCGTCTCTCCCTTTCCCGCGGTCCTCCTGCCTTGGTTGCTCTTCTGCCCCGCTTCCGCCGCCCATGTTACATCCATGCATACATACATACATACACACATACATACACACACACACACACATACATGCTTGTGTGCGCGCCCAGACTTCATCTGCTCGCCGAGCCCGGAAGAGTCTTCGTACATGAGCCTACCTGGCTAACCTCGACCCCGGCTAAGACAGCTCCCCAACCAACCCTAAGTCGAGGTCGAGTCGAATCGAGTCGGCTCGACCCCGTCCTACCGAGCACAGGCCCAAAAGCCCCTCCCACGCTCCCTACCTCCTACATGTCCACGCACTAGTCCAGCATACCCTGCCCTGCCGCTCGCCGTCGGCAAACAAGCAAGCAAGCGAAGCCGCAACGCGCCGTGCTAGCTACCACATCCACATCCACTTCCCCGCACCTGGACCAAGAACGACGCTAGGCCCCACCGACCTGTACGTCATATAAAATAGCACTCCATTCGAACGCCATCGACGCCTGTTTTGTTTCCCGGCGAGCAAGTCGCTAACGACAAAGTCCGACCGCCCACTTGCCCTCCCTCCGTCCCATTCAGCCGAGCCAAAGCCATGCCAAGCCAGCCGAAAACGGGAAAAATATTATTGTCCATGCAAAACTTTTATATATTTATATACCTGCGTATCGCCGCCCACCCATAGGGCGATCCAAGCGGGACAACGCACGAACCCAAGGTAGGACGAAGGAAGTGGACCAAGACACCGAGACCTCGAGGTAGGGCGGAACAGCGCACAGCGAACAACGCGTGCCAGCGACGCCATGGCTCGGACGCAGAGAGACAGACGGATGGGGTGGAATCGCCAAGACCAGACTCGACACCACCGGATTCTTCCCCCTACAACTTCAGAGCTCGGCAAAGAAAAAGTTGGTCGACAGCGGCATCGGTGGCGTGGGGATGCTCGTCGGCACTTCGATCTGTGCGAGCCGACAGGGACGGGGACAGTGGTCAGGCCTGCCTCTTCGCTTCTCAACCACCATCTTTCACTCACCCTTTCACCTCCGAGATCCAGCAGCTTGACCTTGACGCCGATTTCGGTGAGGATCTGAATAAACTCGGCCGTCTCCTTCGTGCTCACCACGCCCCCAGCGCCCCCGCCTTCCTCCTCCCCGCGAAGCATGTTCAGCCCGTCTGTCCACTCGCTGAACTGACTCGCCGTCAGAGCCGTCAGGTCCGCAAGCGACACCTCTGGCCCGGACAGCAAAGAGAACGAAAGCTGGTTTGGTCCCGCCGGTCCTGACACTGAAGGACCGTTGGCGTCCTGGGTCAGTTGGCTAGTAGGCAAGGCTACGTCGGTCACGAGCGAGAGGTCGACTGCAAAGCAAGGGAAGAAAGCCCAAGTTCAATCGTCGCTGAACCACTTCGTTCCGATGACCGCGACGTAGCCCCAACATCCAGCAGGCCACCATCCTTCTCCCCATACCTTTCCCCGCTCGACCCAGCACTCACTCTTTTCCGGCAGATCCTCCAGCCCGCCGCGGATCGGAATCCGTTCGAGGCACTCGCAAAAGTGCAAAATCTTCTTGTTCGGCGACTGTCGGTCCACCCAAACAAGTTCAGCTACCGGCTTTTCTCATACGTCGTCGAGGCGACCGCGGAGAGCGGACTCGGAGTTTCACCCACCAGTCGATAGAATCGCCACATCCTCGCCGTACCCACGCTCAGGTTCGGCTTTCGGGCCGGCGTGTACTTGGGATTGACGTGGGTGAAAAACCACGCGCCCTCGAGGAGGCACTGGATGCGCTGCTGTCGTACGAACTCGTATGACTCGCGGTACAGCCGGCCACGCAGGTTTCTAGGCGCCGAGGAATAGACGGAACCGGCGAGGTAGGGGCTCAGCGCGAGGCCACTCGAACGAGCTGGAAAACGTGCTGACACCCACCGGATAGAAGCCTTGGACGAAAAGTCGTCCTCGATCTCCAATTCTTTCAACTGTCGGTCCCGTACCGTCTGGGAAATCGGCGGCAGTGGCAATCGTCCCGACGGGCGCATGTGCTCGTCAGAAGCAACATCCTCCCATCCGTTCGACGCGACCGTGCCCATGTCCTCAGAGTCACACTCACCCGGTATTCGCTGTCCAAAAACTCTCTCTCGACGTCGAACCAGCTCTTGGAGCTCTCGCTCCGCAGAGCCTCCTTGACCTGACTCCGTACCAGAGCAGACACGCGAGGGAAGTCGGACGACGCCGCCCCAGACTCGTTCCACATGCTGCGCGCGTCAGGTGACTTGTTCGTGTCAGACCCACGCGGGCGCCAGCCAAAGATCTCGAGCCTGCGGGAAGGGGAGGTGTCTTACCGAAGGAAGAATCGCAGAGCCATGTAATGAATTTTCTGGAAGGAGAGAAGGAAGGGTAGGAAGACGGTGGCCGTCGTGTCTGTTCGATCGCGACGGCAGAAACAGCACGCGAGCACCGCGCATTGAGCATCACTCCATTTCACCTGGAAAGACGGGCAAACGTTACACTCACAGCCAGTCTCGATGTCCCAATGATCTGCCAAGATCTCGGCGACCTCGATGGAAGCCCGTGCGAACGGACAACGTCGTTCTTCTGGCCGGTTGACCTGTTCGAGGATGACCTATGGGTCACCACCACGGGAGAAGCGCGGTGCGCAAGGAGAGAGAGAGACAAACGTCAGTCGGCAGCTCAAACAGATGGCTTCGTCTCTCGTGGTGCAGTCAGACCGCTTTCTTCCTAGCGGAATTTCTTCGCGTCTTCGCCTCTCTCACCTTGGCATAAGCCTCCTTGTCCGTTTTGACGAACCCCTCAAGACACTCAAGTCCCAACGTTCCTGTCCTCCCAAACTCTCTCCCCACAGCCTCGCTCCCAAAGCCCAACCTCCGCCACCTCATCCTCGCCCCCGCGTCCGCCGCCTCTTCTTGCTGCTGCTGCTGTTGTCGCCGTCGTGGCTCTGGACCTTCTACGCCATTCGAGGACGGCGCTGTGACCTTGATGGAGGGGCCGGGGGCAGGCGCGTCGGAAATGGCGGCAGAGAGCCAGATATAGTTGAGCGAGGCGGCGTGCAGTGGCTCGGCAGGAACAACTGGCGTGGTCATGCGCCTGTGGGCGAAGCGGATGACACAGGCTTGGTAGTCTAGAATGACAGAGGTCAGCTCTTCGAGAGGGAGGGGAGAGTCCATGAGGCGCTAGAGTGCGGAACACCGACCGACGTGGGGTTAAAGAAACCGACAATATGAATGGATGAGCAAATGGACAATGTAATGACACTAGCGCTCTCCGAGATCCCACTTCGATCGAGAACCACACTCACAGCGACAGCTCGGCTGACGCCCAGCCGCTCCACCTCGGCGCTGAAGTGGTCGAACATGTTATCGGATACGTGACGCATGAGCGAGTTGATAAGAGAGAGACTAAAAACGCGAAGGAAAATCCGAAAAGATCAGAGTGAAATCGCAGGTGCACGGACATCCTCTCCCTAGTACGACCCCTTCCTTGTTCTGCACTCACCTTTGGAGACACAACGTCGTATCCGCGCTGTTTAGCCTCCCGACCAGGGTGCTCAGGAATGCAGGCTGAGCCTGGATTTCCCTATATACCGTCTCAAAGCCGAAACGATATACGGCATCGCGGCCTTCAGGAACGCCGGTAGACTCTTGGAGAGAGGTGGGAAGCACCTGGGTCGGCGTAGAAGGGGCGTTCTCAGGACCGGAGACGACGAGCTTTTTGAGGATGGCGGTCGCGGGTCGGCAGACGTTGATGCGTTCTTGGGTTACAAGGATGTTGACGACCTGAAGGAGAATTTAGGCCAAGGGACGAGTGAGAAGTTGAACGGGGAAGGAAGCGGACTTTGCTCTTCCATTGTTCAAATCACCTTGGCAATGAAGCCTCCGTCGAGAACCTCCCACCCGTGATCCATTGTCTCCATGAGGTTCTGACAGCTGGTGAGCGCGTAGGCCAGCGTGTTTCCCGAGACGTAGGAACGAATGATGGTTGCCAAGGCGGATACACCATCGCGTGCAATGAACTCGGCAGCGAACTCGCGTTCCTGAAGGCACGAGTGAGACGAGATCGTACGTCTCAGTGATCAGAACGAACGACAGGATGCAAGAGTCTATGCGAAAGGGGACGATGCGATACGGGACTTACCCTGATGAACTTTTGCAAGGTGTACGTCGCCATCTTGAGCGCCTTTTCGTCCCGTGACGTGAGCTTCTCCACCATCTCGACTGCCTCGATGGTGGGCGAGGAAACGAGCTTGAAAGGGGCTTCCTGCGATTATCGAACACGCACCGCCAAACATCAGGCGAGTGGAAGGGATCAGACGAGTCTGCGTGATGCTCTTCTGACACAAAGCGGGCGAGGAGAGCAAACCCACCTGCTCAATCTTCCTCGGCAAGTTCTCGTCCGTGATAAGCTCGTCGTTGACCTCGTCCCTGAGCGAGAACAGTGCCGGCGGCTCTTGTACGTTGAGGTGAGCATTGGCGCAGAGCTGTCGAATGACGTCTTGAACGGGGAGCGTTGGGTCTATGAGCGCTTTAATGGACGCCTTGCGATATGTGACGAGGTTGGTAGGGGGCTGGCCGGGCGGACGGGGCGCTATACCTCCGCCTCGATGCTGTCCGCCTGCTGCACGGGCGTCCGGGAAAGGGCGTGGTCGAGAGCGGGGCGAGGAGTGAGACGAAGACGGAGGGGAGGACGCTCCGTTGTGAGAGGGGCCGGATGGTGGTGCAAGAGACGCTGAAGACCCGGAAGTTCCAGCGCGTGCGCTGGCCATCTTGGCTCGGGTTGCGCAGAGGTAGGGCGACGGTTGGTTGACCAAGCGAAGTGTGGGCGTAAGGCGGGCGGCAGGGAGGAGCTGGATGAAGGAACGCGCAGAGGTTGATGGAGCGGGCTGAAGATGAACGACGGAGGTGAATGGGGGCGATGGACGACGTGCGTTGTTGGAGAGTGGAGACGGCCGACGACGAAACGATCCAGGGATGTCCCAAAGACGACGTCGATGGCGCAGCACGTGCCGCGACGGACGGAGCCAAGTCGCAGGGACTTGAACTTGTTCCTGTCCGTCCATCCACCATCCTGCTCAGGACCGTCTCGGTTGGGAAGAGAAAGCGGCTTGTGGTCGCTACATCTTGACACTCCTTCGTCCTCAGGCCCGAGTACGATCCACCTAATCGGACCCGCCTACAGCACGTACAACGTCCCTCGTCACTTCCAGCGTCTGCCCTTGTCCGACCGGTCTTCGATCCGAATCCCGAAAGCCGAGCAAGAAGCCCTGCAAGCTACACGGAGCGAATCTCGAAAGGCCCCTTTTCTCCCCAGCTTACTAAGATTTCAAGACCTTAACAAGCCGGCCAGCTCCAGTCAGACCTATCACAGTAAATACTGAGCTCGGACTTCCGGCGCAGCTCACTGCCTTGTTTATGAATGAGTCCAACCGGGATCTTCAAAGGCTTCCTAGTCCAGTTCACTACTATCGGGATGAGTCCTGTGCTACCCACGGTGGAAGGGCTGTCCGCTCGTGTCTGGGTGGAATTTCATCCAGATGAAAAAGGCGTGTCGCGCGACGGTCAAGACGCTGAGGGAACGATTCAACAAAACGCCGGAGACAGAGAGATTGTAAGCTATAGTCCACACCCGCAATGGCTCGTACATCCTTTCTCGGGCAACGGCGACTGCGTGGCCCGGCGGTGAAGGCCTTACAAGGACCGCCTGAGGCACTCACACCACACCGACAGCGTGAGGGTAATCCCAAGGGCCAACTCGCCATAAGCGACCAAGTTTCTCGGGCGCTCTTTCTTTCCTACGCTTCTGCTTCAGTCCGCAGGCCGTCCTTCAGCAGGAGCTGAAGCCTAGCGAGGGGGTGGACGACGACGGGCCGTCGAAATTAACGAACCGCTTCCTTCGAGATGATCACACGCTTCGAGGCCTTCCTCCGGCCTCTGCCGAACGAGCTTCAGACGCACCTACATCTCAATCGAGCCTCGGACATGGATAATGTTTATCAGATCGCAATGGATTACGACCGAGCCGTGGGTAGGGGCCGTAGCAAAAAGAATGAACACTCGTTGCCGTCGGTGGGATGGAAGGGAACATGGAAGCGACCCGCGCAGCTCTTCCAACCCCCTCCTGCAACGATCGGGGATCGACTGTCTTCGCCCGAGCCCATGGACCTCACGGTAATGCAGGAAGAACGGCGAACCTGCTTCAACTGCGGACAGAAAGGTCACCTTTCTAGGGATTGTCGATCGAAGAAGCCGACAAGCAGCATGAACAAAGAAGGCGCTACGGCCGCACCCATGAAGCACATGCCGGCGATGACGTCGAGGACGGGAGAAGTATTCGATAAGGCAGAGGCGAAGTCGACATATTCAACGGTCGCGGCCGCGATCAAGGGGCACTGGATGTCGAGGTCGTTAAAGAGAGGGATCAGCCTTAGATGTCACGATGAACTATCCCAACAATCGCTGGACGGCGGGCGTTCCAATCTACGTCCCAACACCTTCTTGCTGCAGTCTGCGAAGCTGCATACTCTGCTCGCGCTTGAGTCGGTGCAAAATGACGTTGATCACCTTCAGTCAGTCAAGGACCTCGCGCAAGAGAACGGTTACTTCGACGATACGATCTTCCATCCCATCACCGCTGGCAGACGCGGACGACCTGGCCCTTTCAGGTATTATTTCAGCTGATTGATTGACTTGCTGACTTGCTTGAAAGTATGGCGGGTAGATATGAGCGACATCCGGCCGATGCTCAGAAGCATGCAATCCATACGACCAACAAAATCTTCCACCACCTGCAACGCACTGGGCCCTTCCAGCTCGCTCTGGCCTGCAACGGCAGCAGGTAGATGAGATGACGCGCCGTGAGTCTCTACGTCGGCACGAGTGGGAGCGCCGTTCTTGGCGGCCCTCCTAATGTCCCAGGGTCTCATGGGCGGCCCTCATCGGAGGACCAAACAAACATGTCCACACCGTCTCTCCGGAAATTTCTCTATTTCAGGTTCGACTGCACACGGGGCATTGACCAGCTCTGCTTGCACTTGACTGTTCCCAGAAGCGCAAACGACGTTAGCTGTCTTCCGTTCCAGTTGGACAAATGGTCTGAATGGCAACCCTAAGAGTACCAGAACGGAGTCACGAGTTCGCCTAGCCTCACCAAGCCACTTTCTCCTAGAATCATCCCAACTAAGTGATATTGCTCTCGCCGAAGTCGTACAGCTGACGACCGACTATATTCAAACGTAATTTGTCCTCCTTTGCCATTTCATCCAACGCGGGAAACGTCGTCTCCGTCAGGGTGAATCCTGTCGCGCCTGTGTGCTGTGCATTTAACGGTTGGTCGATATCTTAAGCACGATGGAATATGAGGAAAACAGAGCGACATGATGTCAGAGCTCTTCGAGATTATCCATGGCCGAGTCGGGACTCTGAAACTAGCCGACGATGCGCCTGAGCGCTTTCCTCAGGCGCATCCCTTTCGGCCTCCTCGGCGTCGAAGCTTGTGATCATGGCCACCTTTTGGAGACATTGCTGCCAAGGTCACAACTCGCCAGCTTTTGGAACCAAAGTTTGGACTAGGTCAGAGGCGGTTCAGCTCAGCAGGTCGAGTGGTACAAATAAGGGCCACGGAAGGGGTGACAGCAGTGGATATCTCGGTACTTAGACGCTCTGTCCTCCCTGTTTCTGTGCACAAGGCCGTGCATCCCTTTGCCTACATGGGATGGTAAGATAAGGCGGAGATAGAATGGGACCGGCTTTTGGCGACCGAGCGTCCACTCATAAATCCTGGTTCATCAGCCTTCCCGGGCGCTCTGAAAGCATATCACTGACACCTATGTATCGCACTCCACTTGGCTGGGCAAGGCAGGACGAAACATGACAGGCCTGGATTGGCCGACTGAAGGTTAGCAGTGTCGTTCCGAAATGGGGATGGCCCGGCTTTCGAACGCGCGGTCGCTCCGTCTGACTCTCATGCGACGTAGAATTACATGGCAGCGTCTTTCCCACCCCACCTCCTTCTCTCCGATGGCATTCAAAGAACGGAGGAATCAATACGAAAACGCGACGGTATCTTATTGTTGGCACAATAAAAGGCAGGAAAAAAAGCGGGCGGAGCAGGGAGGATGGCACGATGACAGGAGCAAGGGACGGATGGTAGAATAGGGACCAGCAGGGCTAGCGAATAGACATCAGAGTGGAGAAACAGACGAGGGAAGGTGTTGTCCCCGCACACATCTCATGCCACCTCGCCGCCACTCAAGCTCCTTCGCGCCGTATGCGTCGCACTGGGCTGGTGACCTCCCGGCGTCCCGCCCGCGGCGCCGGAAACGGCCAAAGGAGAAGCGGGCGACGACGAGCCCGCAGCGAGGACGGAAGGTGGAGGTCGGCTGGGATCGTCCTCGATCCTGTCAATGGCCGCGCGCGCCTCTTTCCAGTGTTGGAGATTCTGTATGACACGAGAAAATAAGTACTCAGCGCATCTGGCATGACCTGGCCAAACCGAATATGACGAAAACATGGAAATCGCAACCGGGCCCACTCACGACCCTACAAAACTCCTTGTGGAACATTGCGAACTCGATAACCATGTCACGAATGTCGGCTACCTTCTGGCGCTGGAATCGGTCCAAGTCCTGCTGGATGGCCGTCTGAGCGTAACGAAGGTCGCTGGTGGATAGCGTCAGGGCTTCCTCGAGCTAGGGAGTTGTAGCAGTTGCAGAGGAACGAGGTAAGTGAGGTGACAGGTCAGCTCTTCACTATCAGCGATGGTCCGCTTCCTGAAAAAAAGAGGGAAAGACTCCATTCCACTCACCGCCGCAATTCCTTCCCTTGTCTTGCCAATATTATTCCTCCTCGTAGCCTCGGGATCGACATCCATGATTCCTTGGAACGTGTGACTGAGCGCTCCCAAGAAGCCGTACCCACCCCCGCCACCGCTCCTCGTCGGACTCACGCTCCCCGCTCCCCCTCGCCCGTAGTACGCCGGTGAAGAGGACGAGGAAGACGTGTGAGGACCCCGACCGAAACCCTCGTGAGAAGAAGCAGTGGGGGTAGCAGAGTGGTGAGAGGAAGAAGGAGAGATGGGCGCGCCGTTGGGAGCAGACTCGCCCGTCGCGCTGACCGCTTCGGTCGAGCTGGGGGAGGAGTCGGTGACTGAGGTTGACGAGTCGGAAGGACCTGGAGACGAAGCTGACCGGTCCTGCGAGCGGACGCCGGAAGAAGAGGGCTCTCCTCCGGTAGAGGCCGTGTCGCCTTCTCTCACTCCCGGCGGCGCCAAAAGGTCCGGGTTCTGTGCCTGCTCTTCCGACCCGGCGTACGTCGACCCACTAACGCCGGAACCTGACATCGTGCCCCCGATACCCAGTGCCGCCAATCCCTCCCTACCCCTCTCGAGCGCGGCGTCCAACCTCTTTGCCTCAGCCTCGGACCTCTCCAACTCGTCCAGCGTGATCCGCTTTGCTTCCAGCTGATCCTGCGCCATTTCATACTGAAGATGCTTCATGTGTCGCCATTTGAGAAGCTTCTGGATGATTGACGCGAACTGGGTCATCTCGTGCAGAGGTTCCGTGAAGCCGGCCTCCCAGGACTGAAGCTGGGACGTAAAAGGAAATACGTTTCAGCTTTCCATGCCCTCGCAAAAGGCGAGCGCGTGGATTATTCTCGATCTCTATGGTGCTCACTAAATGACCGATCGTCAAGTACGTCGCATCCACCGCCTGCCCTGTCTTCTCGATCGCTTCCGCGAGCGCCCCATTCTCGGTCAAGCTGTATCCGTTGAGGCGGGCGCCCATTTCGGAATAATCACCGGACAGTTCTAGAATGACGAAGGAGGAGAGGCACGAAGATTAGTTAGGAGGGAGGGGGATGGCGATCATACGATCCTCCGAAGGCAGCGCCGGATAGCGATTGATCAATAGGCAAAACGGCAGTCTCACCACTCCATCTCTTGACAACTCTTCGATTGACCCTCTCCATTGTTCCCCCCAAATGGTTCGAAAACCGGTTAGTGAATGCCTCCGAATCGAGGAACCTCTGGTTTGGCTGGCGCAACTGGCTCGTGGCAGAGGGCGTCGGCAGGGCGGCGTAGGCCGCCCCGGCTGACGTAGAGGGTAACTCTGTTGGACGTCGAGCGGGAGCCTTGAGAGAATTTTTTGGCAGTGCGGAGAGGGGTGGTGTGGAGACGATCTCGGCCTAGTAGGTGAAAGATGATTTACCACGTCAGACGTCATCAAAGGTCAGGAAATGACATCGCACCATTGCCAATGAACGTTGCCATCAATGCCTACCCAAGAGGTCCTCCCTTCTAAGAAACGGTGTAGCACATGCTCATGCTTCAAGGTCGGATGTTTGGCGAGCCTGTTCAAGAACATCTGAAGCATGCGCTTCCTCCTAGCGATCATGGTCGCATCCTCTTTCGCCTTGCTCTGCTTAACGGCATAGTCCCCAAGAGTGTGTTTGGAAGGAATGGGAGGTATTATAAGCGTGGGGTGGAGGGAGACAAGCGAGGTACGCAGTGCCTCGAACTCGGAGTAGCGATGTCGCGAGGAGTAGGCCTGAGGGGTGATTGACAGACGGACGAGCGAATAGTTAAAAGCGATGGGTTGAAACCATAAATGGCATGCATCAAAACGAGGTTGGTGCACTTCATCAGAGTGAGGCAAGCCGAGGCAGACAGGTAGGCTCACCCCCGTTTGGATCACGTATGCGATGAAGGAAGATTTCGTCACGTCCGTCGTCTTCTGCGCATCAGTAATCTGACCGCAAGCAACACAAAGACTGAGCATCCAGAAACGGAATCTTAGCAAAGGCTGAGCACTGCTCCAAGCTTCTCACCTGTATTAGAGGGCCGGACAAGGGAGGAGTGTCGCGAAGGTACTTGTCTAGCAGACAGCAATTGGGAGCCTGGAAGAACAAGCGAGAGCGGTGAGGGAGCTACGACAAGCTACACTAAGGTTCAAACAATCTGCTCACCTCTTCCTCCTCCTCCCTTCCATCCACTGCCAAAGATCGTCGCTGGCCCTGCCTCGGTGTGCTCGTCCTGGCCTCGTCGCTGTCCTCCTCCGCTCTCTCGTCCGCGCCATTGTGTCTCCGCTCGTCCGAACCTCGATCCAATGGCGGAGTCCGAGACCGGCTGTTGGGATCGTCCTCATCTTCAGGAAGTTGGAAGGGGTTGATATCTGGTTCATCCGCGTAGTCCGCCATCGTCGTCGTCGTCGTCGTAGTGCTCGGTGGCATCTGCTACGTAGACCCGTCCCTCGCGTCTCTACTGAGACGTCACGACCAGCCGATCGACCAGCCGGCGCAGCGGATGCACCGCAGTCGCTCACGTGCATCTCTCACGTGCCACGACGACAACAAAACTGTAAGCCTAGGGTTAGGGTTGCTCTTTGGTACGCGACCTGCACGTTCTCGCACGCTCCCGCACAGGAAGCCGTCCTGGAATTCCTTCCAGTTTGCTCTGTCGCTCCTCTCAGCCACCCATCCCTCAAGACTCGCCTTCGTCGCATCGCTACGTGGCTTTCGCAATGGCGTCCAGGTGAATGCTGCTTATTGTCCTCACGTTTGTGGAGCGCAGCGACTGACGGTTGCGCTGCTTGCCTTTCTTCTGCATTCCAGCACCGTCCCCACTGTTCAGCAGGTCGAGGTCCCCGAGACCTTGCTCAAGAAACGCAAGACCAACGAGAAGACTCGTGAGGAGAAGGCTGCGAAGGCGGCTGAGGCCCGCAAGGTGAGCTCTTCTAACTAGCTAGGCTACGGGGAAGAAAGACGAGACATTTTTAGGATGACTGGGTTTAGGAATGGGAACAGGCGGGCGGCCGTTATACGGCTGGGGAGCAAAGTCGAGGGAGCCGGATGGCCGGTCGGGATCCATTCTGATGGAGGCTCTTTTCCTTTTTCTCTTTTCTGCTGCGCCCTGCACGACAGGCTCGCAAGGCCAAGCGTGAGGTCATCTTCAAGCGCGCCGAGCAGTATGTCAACGAGTACCGCGAGAAGGAGCGCGAGGAGATCCGCCTTCGCCGCCTCGCTCGTTCTACTGGCGACTTCTACGTTCCCGCCGAGCCCAAGGTGGTCTTTGTGATCCGTCTTCGCGGTATCAACAACATCGCCCCTAAGCCCCGCAAGATCTTGCAGCTCCTTCGCCTCCTGCAGATCAACAACGGTGTTTTCATCAAGGTCACCAAGGCCACGGCGCAGATGCTTCAGCTCGTCGAGCCCTACGTCGCTTACGGCGAGCCCAACCTGAAGAGCGTCCGCGAGCTCATCTACAAGCGCGGCTACGCCAAGGTTAACAAGCAGCGCATTCCTCTGATTGACAACGCGATCATCGAGGAGCAGCTCGGCAAGTACGGCATCATCTCCATCGAGGATGTTGTCCACGAGATCGCCACCGCTGGCCCCAACTTCAAGCAGGTCAGCAACTTCCTCTGGCCCTTCAAGCTGAGCTCGGCCACCGGCGGTTACAGGCCCAGGAAGTTCAAGCACTTTGTCGAGGGCGGAAAGTGAGTTTGGATGTGCTGGCTGCTATATCGGCTGCCACTAGTGCGACGAGAGGAGCTGAGCTGATGGAATGTTCTCGTCCTTTTCTTTTTCAACAGCACCGGCGAGCAGGGCGTCTTCATCAACAAGCTCATCAGGCAGTGAGTATTCGCCGTCGTGCTCTCCAGTCAATATATACTGCATCGCGTTCTGTCCATGTCGCTCATTCCTTTTTTATTACGTCCAACACTGCAGGATGAACTAAAAAAACCCACTTGAGCGTTCGCATTATGCTACACTCGCACATGATCGATCTTCTCCTCCTATCATGTACCTCTATCTTTCCTCTTTACACAGCGGTCATTGCAACTCGTTGTGGGCTTTCAGGCTTGCCTATGAGCGTATGTTTGAGCGGGGTGATCTGTCTCAGGGAAAGCCATAGACGCCAGGTGCTGGGTGTGTCTCGACGACTACATAGTTCCCGTCGCCCGTTGTGCATTTGGAGCACTAGCAACCGACGTGGCCTTCCCTAGCAGGGAGTAACGGTCTGCAGACACTGTAACTTTCACACAGGCAGCATGGCGGGCGAATCCACAGTGCGGGGTCTGAGGTTTTATCAACACGCTGACAGCTCAGGAATCTTCTTCAGGGAGTTGTCTGGTTTTCACTTCGTCTGGTTTTCACTTGCTGTGCATGATGACTCTTAGATTGTAGACGAAATATATGGCATAGGTTCATATTCAGTCCGAGATGGTATAGTGGCTAACACGGGTGCCTGTCAAATTCGCTCGCACCAGTCCCGGGTTCGATTCCCGGTCTCGGAGGATGTTCGTTCTTTTTTTCATTTCAATTTTTTTGCTACTCCAGGAAGTTTTTTTTTTTTTCCTTTCATGTCGATTGAATACATCAAATTATAACTGGAAGACTGGTACAGCGACTGCGGCTTGCTGATCCGTGACAGGTTTGGAGCGAAAGAAGATAGTCGCAGTGGGATTTGTTTGGTCAGAGAGTCACACACTCGGCCAACCTGACCACCACCAACTCAACCTCTCGGCCCCCAGGTCTAGTCGAGCATGACGGGACTCGGCGTCCGGTCCGAAGGCCGCCCGGACGAGAAGACGTTATCTGGCTCGGCCGAGAAGACGGGTCTACAGGATATAGCTGTCAATGACGCAGAGGCCGATACACAGCCGGCCCTCCACCTGCGCAGGGAGGCAGATCAGATCGTGTCAAGACATCGACAGGCGACGGGAATGGAAGCAAATGGTTGGCTGGCCAACAACTGGGGGAGAGACGGCAGGCGAATGGAACGTGGTGGAAGAAGATGCGACGGAAAGAGAGCGGGGACGAGAGGTGGCTCGCTTCGTTTTTAACGAAGCGCCTCTCCCCCTTCCCCATTCTTTACCACCTTCCCCGTCACCATCCGCTACCGTCCCAGTCCTCACTCCACTTTCGTCCACGGCGTGTGTACCGTACCGTCCTCCTTACACCCCATCCCGCTTACGATAGAAAACAGCTCGCCAACATGTCTGCCAAGGGATACGCCATCCACGGTCAGTCTCTTCTTGGGCGACCTCGTCGATGGCGGAGACGACGACACACGGATGGAGCTCACCGCAGTTCTCTCTCTGGCCCACCACGCATCCAATCATTCTCTTTCGCCTTCTCTCCTTCCCTCCCTTTGTCCACTCAACGCTTCCCTCCTGTAGACACCAAGCACTGGACCGACTTCAAGGTCATTGACTACGAGCTCAAGAAGCCCGGCCCCAAGGACATTGACGTTGCCATCACCCACTGCGGTGTCTGTGGTTCGGACGTTCATGTGAGTGTCCCTTCGGGGAGGCCCAATCTGTGGGAGTGGCAAGGGTTTCAGAAGGAAAAGGACCGCAAGACAGAGAGGAAAGCGAGAAATGCAGGCAAAGATGCTGGTAACGGGTTCGCAAATGCAGGCGAGGGGGAGCGCTGCGTATTTGTTCGAAAGCTTTTTGTCTGGAGTCGCCTGGAGGCGATTTCGTTCTTCTACCAGGGCGCAGGAAAGGGTGTCCTGGAAAGCTGTACAATTCCCAAAGTTCCCTGTCGGCTGTCTTTCTTGTCCGCGTGTATTGATGCGATCGTCGTTAATACTCCGACTCTTTCCTGTTGTACTCACCGATAGACCATCACCGGAGGATGGGGTGAGCTTTCTGTCAAGCCCTGCGTCGTCGGCCACGAGATTGTGAGTATTTTTCCTCCTTATGGAGCTTACTCAGTTCCAAAGTTTCCCTCATCTGACAATGACCCTTTTCTCCTTCGTTCCTTATGCCTATGCACTCCCCTATCAATACCAGGTCGGTCACGTCACCAACGTCGGCCCCGAGGTGAACGGCATTAAGGTCGGCGACCGCGTTGGCGTCGGTGCTCAGGTAGGCAGCTGCATGGAGTGCGGGTCTTGCAAGACGAGCAATGAGAACTACTGCCTCGTTGCTCCCGTTGGTGCGTCTTTCATTCAGTCCCAGACGTAGCTCGGAGCGGCCCTCCTTGTGTCTGTTCCGTTGCCGCAGATTTGCTCACGGACATGTACGCCCTTCCTTTCGGCAGACACCTACAACAGCAAGTACCCTGACGGCTCGATCGCTCAGGGCGGCTATTCGAGCGCCATCCGCGTCCACGAGCAGTTCGTCTTTCCCATTCCCGAGGGTCTGGCTAGCGAGGACGCCGGTGAGTGACCACAATGACTCTTACAGATTATCTAAAAGTTCTCAGACCGTTCACACCTTCCTCATCTGTTGTGCACCGCTTCTCCTTCCCGTTTAGCTCCCATGATGTGCGCCGGCCTCACTGTTTACTCCCCGCTCCGCCGCAACGGCGCCGGTCCCGGCAAGCGCGTTGGTATCGTCGGCATCGGCGGTCTCGGCCACTTCGGTATCATGTTTGCCAAGGCTCTGGGCGCTGAAGTCGTCGGTGAGCGCACGATGTCTTAATTCGGCTTATCCTAACAATCCATCTCGGCTGTTTGCCACCAGCATGCACGGCGCTGACGTCCCACCACAATATCACTGGCAGCCATCTCCCACTCTCCCTCCAAGAAGGAGGACGCGCTCAAGATGGGCGCTAGCACCTTCGTCAGCACCAAGGAGGAGCCGGACTTCTTCGACAAGAACAAGTGCTCGCTCGACATTATTATCTGCTCAGCCTCCTCTAACCAGGTGCCGATCGAGAAGATGCTTAGCACTCTCAAGGTGCACGGCAAGTTGGTCTTCGTCGGCATGCCCAACGACAAGTATGAGAGCTTGGACTCGAACTCGTTCTGTGAGCTATCCAACTTAAATCTTTGTTTATGCAGCATCCGATTCCTCTGCAAGCAGTCTGCCGGTTCACTCACTCGTCCGCCTTCTCTATCGTACGCATCCTCCCATCCCATCCTGTTTCACTCACTTCAGCCATGAACGGCTGCTTCCTCGGCTCGTCGCACATTGGCTCCAAGGAGGAGGCGCTGGAGATGCTCGACCTCGCTGCCAAGCAGAACATCAAGCCTTGGGTCGAGGTCCTGGACATGAAGGACGCCGGAAAGGCCGTCAAGAGGGTCTACGAGAACGACAGTGAGTGCCCACGCGTGGTCCTTCTCGGGACGCATTGCGGGGTTCGCTCACTCGCAGTCGTAGGATGCCCTCCTCATGGCCATGCTCCTCACTTTTTCTTCCGTCCCTTCTCGTCTCTACAGTTCGCTACCGCTTCGTCCTCAAGCAGGACCTCGCCTAAGCGTAGCGTCAGCTCTCACGGAACGCCAATATCCAATCCTCATTCCCCCTCATCGCCATCATCTATCTACTGCATAGCAACCCCTCTCGTGTACCTACATAGACACACTCTAAGGAATCGGCCCCGTCCTATTTTATGCCTTTGTCGACGCTCGAACTGCGAAGACGCGGTCGAGAAAAAATGATTTCATCTTTAGCAGCAAATCGAAAGCTGAACTTCATCGGGGAAGCGAGCTTGCCGCAGTCTACGCGTAAACGAGACCGCGTCGCGTCGAGCGCAGATCGGGTCGATGGGCTTCATTCACACACTCGGCCAACCTGACCACCACCAATCTTCTGCCTCCTTCCCTAAATTTCTCGCCCCCAGGCCCTACCTGTCAATTTCTGCGGGCACCTTCGTCGCTCCTTGAAACAGTCTCGACAGCATAGACTGAGCGATCGAGCATGTCGGGTATGGAAGGAATGGACGTCGACGCCGATAATGCCGGCGCGGGATCGGGTTCAACGCCCCGGCCCCCGTCGGCCATTTTCATGGGGAAGGGAAAGGGGAAGGCAGACGTGCAGACGGTAGGAGCGGGGGCGGACAATTTGCCTTGGTAAGTTGCGGCCCATTTTTCAGTGGTCGAGTCGAACAATGCGTTGACCGATCTGACTGACTTCGCCGTCCTCCGCCTCTGACCGCGGCCGAACAGGGTCGAGAAGTACCGCCCGGCTACACTCGATGATCTGGTGTCGCATAAGGACATTACGGCTACAAGTGAGTTGGCTCTCCTTTCGCTGGCTTATGTCGGCGATGGTGCAATGCCTTCGTGAAGAGTTGGGCCCGTACGCGATCAGAGAGGACCGGCTCGGTAACGCTCTGCTTTCCGTTGAAATTTCTCCTCCCGCCCATCTTCCTCATCTCCACGGCCAGTCAATCGATTTATCGAAACAAACCGACTGCCTCACCTGCTCTTCTATGGTCCGCCAGGAACGGGAAAGACGTCCACCATACTCGCCATGGCAAGGAAGATGTATGGAGAGAACTTTCGCAACAACGTGATGGAGGTGAGTGAACGATGGAGTGAATGGTTACGTGAAAATGCGCTTTCTTGAGCAAACCGTTAACCGTTGTCCATGCGACTTTGCGACATGCACGAAAGCTCAACGCATCCGACGATCGCGGTATCGACGTGGTGAGGGAACAGATCAAGAACTTTGCGAGCACGAAGAACATCTTCAGGTAAGCTGTGGGCGTGTTGGCACTGATGTTCTGCACATAGATCTGGGACGTGGTACATTTCTTGCGGAATTTGACGCGAGTGTACGCCCGTCGTGTCCATGTCAGCTCCGGCTTCAAGCTCATCGTGCTGGACGAGGCAGATGCGATGACCCAGCAAGCGCAAGCAGCCCTGCGACGAGGTGAGCTTTCGTCCAAGCTAGCAAACCCACTGTACGGTGCTTCTCGTTTATCTTTCCGATGGCACTGGCAGTCATCGAGCAGTACACGCGCAACGTGCGCTTCTGCATCATCTGCAACTACGTCAACAAGATCATCCCCGCCATCCAGTCGAGGTGCACGCGCTTCCGTTTCAACCCATTGGAGTTGGATCAGGTGGAGGATCGGTTGAAGGTCGTCATGGAGGCGGAAGGGTGAGCCTCACAAACCTCGGCCGAGGTCGGGCCTGTCTATCTTATCTGATGATCACACTTTCGCGCCTTTCGTAATCCGGCTCGCACAGATGCAAGATAACGGAGGATGGCAAGGAAGCTCTTCTCAAGCTCTCGAAAGGGGACATGCGCAGGGCGTTGAACATCCTTCAGGCGAGTGGATCGAGCGTGCCAGGGCATCTTCTGGCTTTTCCTGACCAACCGTTCGGGTTATTGCCATCATGGCATCTCAGGCTTGTCATGCCGCGTACGACACCATCGACGAAGCGGCTGTGTACAATTGCACAGGCAACCCGCACCCTTCCGACGTCTCTCGGATCGTGACCAGCATGATGAACGATGAGTTTCAGACGAGCTACGCCAGTAAGCCTTCAGCCGTCATCAATTCTTCCGTCTTTTCTTGCTCCCTGAACGTCTGGCTCGCGCCCACCCTCGTCGCTCCTTTCTTTCGCAGGCATTTCGTCGCTCAAGACGCAGAAAGGCCTAGCTCTTCAGGACCTTATCACCGGCATTTACGAGAACATAGACGGCCTCGATCTTCCACCGCAGACGAGGATCGTCCTCCTGGATCACCTCGCCAACGCGGAGTGAGTGCACTCTTCAGCAAGCACGTGGACGGGTTTGGCTATCGGCTTAGATTGAAGAGCGCATGCTCACCGACCTGCCCTCGTTGTCTTGCCATTCCCGCAGGCACCGACTCTCTTCAGGCGGGAGCGAGAAGATACAGCTAACTGCCCTGCTGGGAGCATTCAAGTTGGCCATCGAGCTCGCTGCCAAGTCGAAGAAGTGACCTTGACTCCGTACATGTATGTATGTGACACATCAGTCTTTGTATGCGACGAAAGTACAGATACGCGTCGGGTCTGCAAGCGTTCTTCGAGACGAGGGGGATTATCTCATCATAAGGTTGCAAGGAGCGCACGGGAAACTTAATCTTGGCGGTGACAGGACGGGTATCAAATCAAACCGAGCAGGTCTAGTAGCAACAAATGGGCACGTTTGTCCGGCAGAGGAAAGGTGGGCTCGATCCGATGCATGAGTATGTTCGTCAGACGCCGAACTCTGGATGTTCATGTGCGAGGCGGCGGAGTTCGTCTGCAAGCAGTGTATGTGGCCGGTGAGAGAGGAGACCGACGGATCAGTACCGAGTGCGAGTTTGACTGCTCCGCAGACCGTATGCTTATCGCAGCGGGAGAAGAGGAAATAAAAAACTCACTGTCGGCGTCCATCAAGCTGACTTCCTTGCCCTGCACGACGAGGAAGACTTTCCCTTCAGCCCTTCCCCTACCTTCCGTGTCCTCGCAACCGCGTCCTCTACGCTTGACAGCCTTGGAGACGACCCAAGCCTTGCCCGAGTTGGTCCTCGCGAATGTCTCCAGTACCTCCGGTCGAACATCGTCGTCTCTACTAGTCCCGGACTCGTCGTCGTCGTCATCGTCGCAGCCTGCCACGCCCCTTGGTGAGCGCTGCAAAGCCCGACTGGCGACGAGGAGGGCTTCGATCTCCCTCCCCTCCGGCTCGCGACGCTTGGCGAGGCGCTCTTCTCGGATTTTGAGTTTCCCTCCCTCTCTCGTGGCTGCGGGCGATGTTCCTCCAGATGACGGTTGACGAGGCGAGAAAAATAGGGGAGGACCCCATAGGGTTGAGCGTCGCGTGCCTTGAACGAGATCCATGAAAAGCCATCGCTGAGGTTTCCGGTCGACTTTCGGCGGGGGGGACGAGGCACGTTCGGCTCTCAAGTTTGAAAAAGATGCTTCAGAAGGAAGAGTGGTAGCGGACTGAAAGATCCTTTCTATGTCGCGAAGGAGATCCCAGGTCTGTCGAAGAAGGTCTTGCTGAGCCTTGGACGGTGACGGTGGCTGTGATGAAGAGGATCGCGCGGAAGGGAGCAAGACCAGCACTGCAGTGAAGGCATGCCGCTGGTAACAGGAGATAGGGACAGATATGACCTCAGGTCAATCTAAGTCTATCCCATCAGGTAAAAGCCGAGAGCTCGAGCTTTGGGCGAAGACTACGTACCGAGGTGTACAGGACTTGGAGCTGATGTAGCTGGGCCATGTCTGGTTCAACGCTATCCTCGCTCGACTGCTGCGCGTTCTTCAACTCAACAAAGACATCGAACGCACTCCACACGTTCGGTTCTTCTCCCTTTTCCTGTCTCGTCTCCTCTTGCGAGCCCCCGATCTGACCATCTCCTTTCTCGACAATGGAATCTTCCCCTCTGTTGGGACTATCCTCCCTCGACAGAGCTGACGACGATTCGGTCGTAGCAGCAGAGAGCCGAGCAACGGCCTTCACGATAGGTGAAGGTGTGTCCTCGCTCATCGCCTCCTCCAAATGAGCCGGATCCACCTCGGCTTCGGTGAGACAGGTGCGCGTTTCGCTGGATTCGATCGACCGGGAAGAGAGTACTTCCGTCTTGGACGGAGAAAGCGGGTCGCCGTTCCCGTTCATGGGTGCCTTGACTGCCTCTGCGTTTGCGTTTTCGGCCGAGACGTGATCGCACCAAGCCGAAGTGACCAAATTCGCTTCGGCTTCGGCAGTGGTGCCTTTGCCCGAGACGGGTGACTGAACCGGCGACATAGAGCCCGCAGATGGCACGGTCCGAGGCGTGGTCCCAGTTCCTGGACGGCCTTTACGCCCACCTTCTCTTCCCTTCGTCGTCTCTCCATCGTCCG
The DNA here is from genome assembly GCA_029717555.1 of Peribolospora baueri. NCBI lineage: Eukaryota > Fungi > Basidiomycota > Peribolosporomycetes > Peribolosporales > Peribolosporaceae > Peribolospora > Peribolospora baueri. The sequence continues at coordinate 5,957 of JAMDHS010000044.1, read as the reverse complement.
TCTGCTTCTCCTCCTTCTCGCTATCTTGCATGTCCTTTAGTTTTTCCCTACTTTTCCCTCCTAGACTTAGAGAGGAAAAAAGATTGTTCAACCCGAAGGCTGACATGTCCATGCCTGGGATGCCGCTTCTGGCCAACTTGTCCACAGACGATGGTCGCCAAGCCGACGCAGCCTTTGTCGAAGTAGTAGAAGAGTTAGAACGGAGGGAGGCGCTGGAGCCGACTGATCGAAGGACGGAAGACCGCTGGGAGACACTCCCACCAGCGGCTGCATGGAAACGAGACATGCCGCCACCGGTATTGCCAGAAGTGGAATCTTTCTCCGGCGACTTTCTCCCACCCTCCTTGTCGTCGTTCGGCTCGCCTTTTCCAGTCCCGAAAACGGAGGCGACGGAAGGGAGAGTCCCTCGTCGGGCAACCTCGCCAGATAATAGGGAGAGAGCGTGGAGAGCGATGAGACGCAGGGCGGACCGTGGAAGTTGCGACGAGGCGGAGGGGAGATGAAGGAGAGTGCAGTCATGCAGGAGGATGGGAGGCGCGACTAGAACAGGGGCTGATGTCCCATGCGTTGACGGAGAGGTGGTATCGTCTTTGGCGCTCACCCCCGTTTGTACCAACTCCCGTTTTTCCATGACGTTCGACTCTAGGCCATTCTGCCGTACGCTTTCCATAAATTCCGATAATCGACACCCAACCTCTTCCCCGTGTTGGTCCAACAATGGCGATGCCGGAAGTTCTGAGCGGGAACGATGTGTCCGGGCTGAGTTCAGTCCGAAATTGAAGCATGAGGCCATTCCCTCGGCTAAGCCGGAGGAGCAAGTTCACTCACCTCCGGCATACTCCTCAAATCCCTCCTCGCCATCAAGATCCCAATCACGGACCCACATGCTCCAAGTCTTCTCGAGTGCCTTTTCCAACGCAGCCTTGCCCTGTTCGCGGAGGATACCTTGGAAAGACCCGTGCAGGAGCCGAAAGCGACGATAGGCACGGAAGAGCCAGGCGTCGAGGTGCTCATCGTGCAGATTCCCGTCGTGATAATCCCATTTGGTCTCGGAAGGCTTTGACTTGGAGAGGGCGGGGCGCGCATCGCGAGGGAGGTCGATGCACTTGAAGGGAATCGAGAGGAGTGGATGTCAGACGAGCCGCGAGCTTGGAGATGGGCAGGGCGAGGAAAGCTTCCAAGTTCCAGGCAGCTCACAGCATGAAGCCAGTAACCAGGCTCAACCTCCCTGGTAATCATCCTCTTCCTTGAGCTATGCACGTTGCACGACCGGCCCCTCCATTCTTCGCCGCCGCCACCGCCACCGTCACCCGCTCTCTCCTTGCCCTTGCCTCTGCCCTCTCCTTTGCCCATCATCTCGCTAAAGTTCATAACGCCCTGCGCCAGTCCTACCTGCCTCAGCATGCGGTCCCGGCGCACGGGCTGCTCTCGAGAAGTGTAGAACAGGACCTGCGCCGCGTCCGCTGCTTCGTCATCCTCGCTGGCGTCCGGCGGTTTGAGATGAGGGGCGTAGATGGCGAAGTAAGCGAGGGAGGCCGGATGCGCCCTGGCGTTCGCCATCTTCGGTTACCGCCCTGACCACCCAAAAGCGAGAGTGCGTCGTCCTGGGTGGGAGGAGGAGCGGGGGGAGCGAGACTACCAGCGTTGAGAATGCGATCGCTATTGCACCACCGCATCGGCGACTCAGGCACGTCGAGATCTGCTGCGGCAAGTGGACGGCCCATAAGGCCCGCTATACGTCCTGCTCTCCGTCGACCTCTGAGACGTTGTCAGCGCCGTCGAGGGCTTCATAAAGGAACAACACGAGGACCCTCAAGGTCCAGGCGAAGTTGACGACGCCGCTATCCGACTCACGATTGCATTTCAGCGGGCCGTCAACGCCGTCGTCCCGAGGCGTTGACCGTCACCCTTCTCGAAGAGATGGTGGGTTTCCTTGGTCCTTGGACCGCTCGTCGGCGATGTCAAACGCTCCGAAAAGGCGCTGCGACGGACCGACCCGTCTTCTGTATCTGCATTCCTCGTGCGAATCAGCGTTCTTTTTTTACCTCACATCTCACATCTCACTACTGCTCATATACAGCTCTCGACTACGCGGCGTGGACCTGGCTCAGCGCGGAATTTTGACTGGCATTGATGACGTCGCGAAGAGGAAGTGGAGACATTGGGACCCGAGCCTGGAGTCCAATATACCACCTTTCCCAATTAGTCTCCTCGAGCACCCAAAGAACTCGAGGCTCGTCTCTCGCCCATAATCATTTCGGTTCTCCGCTTGAGCACAGGACTCTACTCGTGCTCCCGCCGGGAAGAGATCCGGCAATCTACCAGGTGATGGCGACCTTGAGTGATCTTGGAGTGCCTGCGGAAAAGCACGAGCTTCTCAGCGCTCTCTCAAGGGCATGAATATGGTCGCCGGTCGGAATGAATCTTACGACGTGGATCAGGCGGGCCCACGTCACTTAACCAATCCAGCGTCGCTTTTGTCGGTCGCTTTCTTGCGGTCTTCGGCGATAGATCTTTACCGCCATAGCCTTGCGGGCAGGCCCAAGTCAGGCCGGCGTCTGTCTCCGAATGCAGGCCGATCTGGCACTGAGGCCGTAAATCTACACTCAGGGCCGGCGACTCACAGAAGTGCCGGTGGACACCAGCGGAACGCAGTGCACAAGAAAAAAGGGGCCCATCGTCCCGCTACGTCTTCCCATTGTTGAAAAGGGACCGGTTACGACGCCAAGTCTGGATTGGGCTTGGAGACGCAAAGCAAAAGGGCGCTGTGCGTGCCTACATCGGTTCCTTTGCCTTTTTTGACGGCACGGTGTCATATACGACAAGCGAAGAGGAATCACTGGCGGTCGTTTCTCGAAGGTCTCAACGGCGACACCCTGTGGACAGCCACGCGCTATGCTAGACGGGCTACCCCCACCAAGGGAGGGACCCCTTCCTCTCCACCTACCGCGACACCAGACGTTGTTGCGGCCTCAGACCAGGCCGACCTCTTTCTGCGCACCTTCTTCCCGACACCGCCCCGACTCCACGTCCCTCCACCCGATGATCCCTCCCTCCCTGCCCCCCCGCCGCTCGCGATCCCCACAGAAGAGGACGTTCGCTGTGCCTTGTTCAGAATGGCGCCCAATAAGGCCCCCGGACCGGACGAGGTCCCGGCCTTCCTCCTGCAGGATCACTGCGCCGATCGCGTTGGCGTCTCGTTGGTGACGATCGGCCGAAAAGGGAACAGGGAAATTTCGTTGGCATTTCGTTGACGGTCCCTTCGCTCCCTCAAGGTGCGCCGAGAGACACCATGAGCTGACCTGCCCACACGCACAGATACATGCACAGAGCACGGACACACACACGGAGGACACACACATACACACACACATGCGAAGAGCTCGATCACCCACCGTTGAAAGCCAACATTTTAAGGAGGCACTTTGAATGCATATAAAGTACATAGATTGGTAGAGGAATAATAGAAGACCATGAAAGCGAAATCCGAAGCAAAAGCAAGAGAGAAAAAGCAGAGTTATAAGCATTTGAAGTTTAGGCGGATAAATTTTGTTTTTGTAATGGCTGCGTGTAACACGCGGGTCGTTTCGGCGCTGTGATGAACGTCCGCCGATTGACGTCGTGTACGAAGTAGGTCGACAAGGGCAAGGTTGCAAGGTCAAGGAAGATCAAGACAACAAGGTATCAAGGTGAACAAGGCTAGGAACATGGACAAAGAGACAAGCGGGGAGCTAGAGCTAGGTACCAGAACACGGGAGCTAGGAACTATGGAGCACGCGGGTCTTGGACGGGCTTCAGGAGGGTGCGACGACGCGACGCGTTACAGACGCGCACCCTCTTCAGGACCGGTTAGGGAGATGCCCAATACGCTGCACCGCTTGGTCGTAAATTTTTCGAGCCTCTTCGTCGGTGAGCAGTCGTGACGGCATCGCCCATGTCAGCGCCATCGCAGCCTCCATCTCGGGGCGCCTCGGCATTCTTTCCGCCAACATCCTGACCCAATCCGGCGGCCCGTCGCCCACAGTAGTGATCAGTTTGCAGCGCTCCCACCAAGCAGGCAGGAACCCGCTAGTTTCCCAGTCCAGGATGCAAGAAATCGATTTGGACTCCTGGTCGAACTGAATGTTGTACGGCCCGAGGTCGCTGTGCGTCATGACGAAGCGCGTACGATCCTCCGGGTTCTTCTCCAGATGCCTAGCGCGCAGCTCCCTCACAACCGCAACAGTCTCCGCATCGACGCGGGCATAGACAATCATCTGGTTCAGAAGTTGATCCGCCTGATTGTCGCCAGTGAAGCGAAGAAATCGGCCTTGTTTTGTGAGGTACCCCTCTTGAAGAGGGCTGTCGTCGGGACTGCAGATCCTTCCTGACGTCAACTGCCTCACTTCGCGCAGATGCTTCCATGTTTCGTCGACAACGGCCCTCTTGCATCGCTCGTCCATGGATATCCACGGGTTCGGGTCGATAAGTTTGACGCCCTCCACTATTCCACTCGGATAAAGCTTGACGCCCTTGGCCTGCTTCATCAGAATGAAATGCCTCTTGGCCTTGTCGCTGTGCCATCTCAGAAGGGTGTCTGGCACGGGAACAGACGTCTTAGCCTTGATGTACTCGATGATCCCTTGCTCGGCGGGTGCCACCGTCGCCGCGGCCTTGAGGACGACCTGGCCATGGATTGAAAATACACACCGCGACGACGTACGATGGACGCACTCGACGTGGCCCGCGAGCGGGTCGTACGCGTCGAGCTCGCGGATGAATGCCCGACTCTCGGCCGGGTCGTCTGGGAAGAGATCCAAGATGGACGGATCCGGGCCAGAGATGGTCGGGAGGGCGAACAAGATTTCGTCCGATCCAGGGAGCTCGTCGACTTGGTGGGGAGACTCCATGGTTTGCCCAAGCGTTACCGGAGGTGGGGGTGCTGGAAGACGATCGAGAGCTGAGGACGGAATGCCACGGCCGGAAATGGACCGAGGTGGAGGGGATGAACCTGGTTCGGCGGGCGTTAGTGAGGACCATATATAGCCTCAATGAAACAAGGTTACGGTTTGGAACGCCCATGATCACGTGGTCCTCGTAAAACTCGAACAATAAACAACAGGGAAGGTCGAGGGAGTGCGGTCGAGCGAACAATAGTAAGAGATGGTGAGGTAGCCCTATGTCAGGGAGGACTTCCCTACTCGAATGTCAGGCAGGACTTCCCTACTCAGGTCGGGTCACGAGCGAGGGACGGAGGACGGAATGGAGGTCCACCGGAAGTCGACACAAAGCAAGGTGCTGATGCTGGACGGGGAATTCTGGAGGAAACCTGAGCGGTGACAAAAGTATTCTTAGCGTGGGGAGGAAAGATGTGACGCCCTGTCGGGCTCTCTTGATATACACAATCATGAACAGCGCCGCAACTCCCATGTTCCCGCCTTGCAACACCGCAGCACCTGTGTCTGAGTCTATGAGCACGAGGTTCTGAACGGAGGTTTGTGACCAACACCGCAGCTACTATGTCTGAGTCTATGAGCACAAGATTCTGAGCGGGGGTTTGCGACACCACCCCCAATTGTCAACAAAAACCCTAACCCTAACCCTATCCCAATTGACCTCAGAACGATGTCCCCCCCGTATTCCGCAGGGCATCGGCTGCCGCAATTTGCTTGGCGGCGGTGTTGGACGACCCGCGATGACCGCTATCCAAAGCTTTTTGTGCCGCCTCTTGATGCCATTGGAACAGTTTGTCACCTGGCTTGACGCCCATTCGCTGCTCCTCCGGTGTCAGTTTCTCCGTGCCTTTTGGTGGCCGCTGGTGGCTGCCCAACGCGGATAGTTTGGCACCATACGTGTTGGGGTCTCTGCCCCTGGTTAGGGTTAGGGTTAGGGTTAGGGTTAGGGTTAGGGTTAGGGTTTAGGGTTAGGGTTAGGGTTAGGGTTAGGGTTAGGGTTAGGGTTAGGGTTAGGGTTAGGGT